>WSYH01015196.1:0-14603 GCA_036426205.1 Ascaphus truei
ACTGTTTTTTTTTTTTCACGTTTTGCTGCTTTAAATTATAGTTAGTTACACCCTATCAATCGGGAGGAAAATAACCATGCTGTGTCACTGCAGTCTTTAATGTGTTCTGTAGTACTGAGGTTTGCAGTGATACATTGCTGTGTTTTTCTTATCCGAAACAGACTAACCATAGAAGGGACGCATTCCGCGGCCGCTGAATAGAATGTATACAATAGGTTAAGTATATTTGGAAAATTACATTTGATCCGTAACAAGCTATAGTCTGTTGTTATCTCATTATCTCTAAGAATCCCTATAGACAGTTTCTAAACTAATCAGGTCAGCACTAATAAGAAAGAATTTAATTGGCTCACAAATTAACCCATTTCAAACCATTTGAAACCACAGTCCCCACTTATTGCAACGTCAGTGTTTTTTTGCACTTTTTTTTTTTACATTTATTTTAAAAGATTAAAATCCAACACTTTGTTTAAGAGATCTGAGTGGTTGATATATTAAAGCAGTCCCAATTCCAAGTGACAAAGGCGCTTAAGCACTGAATCCCTTCAATATGTATGCATAAAATGCTCAAAGAACTAGATTGGTCATCACTCGAGTCTAGGCGCAAAGTTCACCTTTCCTGTCTTGCTTTCAAATTCTTCATGGGCAAGCTACCCATCTATCTGAACAAGCCCCTCACCCCTACCACATGCAGCACTTATCACCTGAGATCAGACTCCAAAAGACTGTTCATGGTCCCAAGGCTCAACAAAGTATCTGGCCGTTCCTCCTTCTCTTACCGTGCACCCCAAAACTGGAACATCCTACCGGTGACTCTCACATCCATCACCAGTTTAAGTTCTTTCAAATCTAAGGCTGTTTCATACGCCCATAATATATTTTATCTTTAACTGTGCACGCAATGTCTTGTATATAATGTATACCCTGCTCATTATGTAACTGTATTTGTAAACATGTATTATTAGTCTTAACTCTGTGCCCAGGACATACTTGAAAACGAGAGGTAACTCTCAATGTATTACTTCCTGGTAAAATATTTTATAAATAAATAAATAAAACAGGACTGGATAAGGATATGGATAACTGCTTATAAGTAGTGAAGTCCCCAGGTGGGCCAATACGTCCCTGAAGGGTAAGGTGTAAGGCTAAAAAAAAACCATCAAACCCTCATTGGGATGGTCCCTGGACTCACATTGAGTAATCATGAATAAGAACATACTCACAGAAATCTCTCAATCCTGAAGTCCTGGTGAGCGTGCAGCCTGGAGTAGAGAGGTAAATCTGAGAAAAAAGGTGATTCTGGTGCAACAGCCAAAAGTGGGTCCCAAACAAGTAGTATTAAAAATATGAAGCCCTATCTGAGAGGGTGAAACGCGTAGAGGGGGAGATCGTGGTGTAGCCCTATGTGTATTGTGCAAAAAAGTTTATTGAAGATCATCCGGGAGTTTCTACAGTCTGTCATGCGCAGTGGTGCCGGATTCCTGCCTTTCACGTTCTTGATTACATGTTGGTGATTGGTTCTTTCTGTTGTGGTGCATCATGGGTGGGGGTATATATGTATTGTCACTATCACTTGTTGGTTGCACGGCCCTGAGGAAGGTCTCCATGTGGGAACGAAACGTTGGCTTACGTGTGTCTATGTTTTGAATACAGTTTTTTTGGATTAACCCCGTGCAGTTTGCTGTCTCTTTACTGGTCCTTGGATTGGTTCGTATAATATATATATACATTACAGTAGACATTATTAAATAATATTCTTATAAATGTGCATTATTCATGTTTATCCATGTTTTACAAATGTTTTCTAAATGTTTATTCTATTTCAATCTGCCAGAAGAACTTTATAAAGACTGCATTATGTATTATTTGTATTTTTTAGTTCCTGATAAAATAAATATTTATTTACATTCCTGCTAATCATAATCATTGACAACAGACCCCCACACCCACAGTACACCAATGAATAAGAATGAATGACAAAACAATATGAATCAGTTAATGTTTTTTTAACTCTCAATTCTCACAATGCTGTGCACATCAGATTTACATTTCAAATTCGAGAAGGGATTTTCCAAAGCGTTACCGTAAACAAAGCCTCAAAGGGTTGGGGGGGGGGTGAGTCATGTGCAGTAATCAGCTAGCTCCCATCTCAAAAAGGATTACACGCAGGCGCAGTGAGGCTTTGTAGCTCGGCTATTGACGGATTAAGAACACAATGTCAAGATTCAGAAAATTAACGACTCTGTGGAGGGGGGTTGGGTGACTCATGCGCAGTAAGCAGCAAGCTCCCATCTCAAAGAGGATTAGAGTACACGCAGGCGCAGTGAGGCGATTGACGCTCGGCTAGGGACGGATTAAAAACACAATGACTAACTTCAGAAAATTAATGACTGTGGAGGTGTCTGTCGATAAGAGTTTGTGTGTGCGTGGGGGAGGGATTAAGGATTAGTTGTGCAGCAGTTCAAAGAAATTACATAGAGTAGAGTACAGAGAAGAAATAATGCACAAAAGCGCACAAGGGAAGGAATTAGTATTAATTTATTAAAACAAACACATAAACAGCTGAGGGGATCCAACCCCTCCTCAGCTCAATGAATTAGCTGCCCAGAAATGTAAACCATATATATGGTCTCTAAACATAGAAAACTCTAACACAGTAAAACATACACAACATAAGAAAAAAACACAATCAATGTAGAAATAATAAACAGAGAGAGTACTAACAGCCCAAGGGAGTTAAGGTAAAAACCGCCATAGAGAGCTATAATACTGCTGACAGGGGGAAACGAACACTCACACTGAGGCAAAGAAGGGGGACCTCTGATGACCGTACAGGATCCGGATCACGGCATCAAGGAAGATGGAAACAACCGCCACTGGAGCCTCAGGCTTTTTCAACCACCACACCACCACAATCTGATAGAAAAAACAGCATGGAGCCCAGATTTTATACTATGCACATGTGATGTAACATCACTATACACATCCATTAACCACGAGGATGGTATTTCAGCCATTGATAGGACATTAAGCAATGACCCAAACGTTCTTATAGAACAGAAATCTTTTATTCTAGAGAGT
The DNA here is from genome assembly GCA_036426205.1 of Ascaphus truei. Taxonomy (NCBI): domain Eukaryota; kingdom Metazoa; phylum Chordata; class Amphibia; order Anura; family Ascaphidae; genus Ascaphus; species Ascaphus truei. The sequence continues at coordinate 3,082 of WSYH01015196.1, forward strand.
ATTAACTTTATTTTAAAACATAACCTTTTTAACTTTGATGGAAAGTACTACCTACAAAAATGCGGAACCGCAATGGGCACGAAATTTGCACCAAGCTACGCCAATCTTTTTATGGACGCCTGGGAACAGGACAAAATCTGGTCAACACATGAATTTAGCGCAGATCTGGCGCTTTGGCGGAGATATATAGATGATATCTTCTTCATCTGGGAAGGTAGCGAGGAGGATCTAAAACGGTTCTTAGAATATATCAATGACAACGAAATCAATCTAAAATTCACGGCCTGCACAAACCCCATCTCTGTAGATTTTTTAGATCTAACCATCTATGTCGAGAACAGTTCTCTCAAAACCAAAACATTTTTCAAGAAAGTAGACTGCAACAACTACCTACTGAGAACAAGCTGCCACCACAAAAAATGGCTATCTAACATACCACCAGGCCAATTCCGCCGTATCAGGCGGAATTGCAGCGACGGTAACACTTTTAAAGAACAAGCAGACATTTGAAAAAATCGGTTTATTAACAAAGGATTCAACAAAAACTCACTAGATGAATCCATTAAGAAGACAGGTCTCCTACAACGACGAGATATCCTAAAAACAACACAAAAACAACCGACAGAAAATTTTAACGTCGCATTTTTAACTCAATACAGCCAGGATTCAGGCAAAATACAACAAATTCTTAATAAACACTGGCACCTTCTACAAGGAGATGACACCCTTAGAAACTACCTCCCAGAAAGACCCAAGGTCATCTTTATAAAAGCAGATAATATAAAGAATAAATTAGCACCCAGCCTATTTAGAACTTATAACTCCAAAAGGGACGAGAATTGGCTATCAACAGCCAAGGGTTTTTATAAGTGCAGTACTTGCAAAGCTTGCAAACAAGGGTCAAACGACAAAATAGACTTTTCATCACATGTTACAGGCGAACAATTTAAAACAAAGCACTTTATCAATTGCAAGAGTGACTACGTGGTCTATTTACTAAGCTGCCCCTGTGGACTACAGTATGTCGGCCGCACCAGCCGACCACTGAGGGTTCGTATATTGGAACATATTGGTAACATCCGACGACAGGTTATGACCCACAGCGTGTCAAAACATTTTTCACTACAGCATCAGGGGGACCCCTCAGGCCTGACATATAGAGCCATAGAACAGATTCCTCCCCTTTGGAGAGGGGGAGATAGACTTACAAAACTAGCAAGAAAGGAGACACTATGGATTTATAAACTAAAGACGCTAGCACCCCAAGGACTTAACATTGACATCGACATTGGGGCTTTTCTTGAATGAAACATGTATATTTAACACACTATTTAACACACTAATCGCGTTTCTCTTCTTCTCTACCTTCTTCTCTTCTTTCTCTCAATCCCCTTCCCGAATTTGGAACCAGTAACTTCGCAATTGGATGATTCACTTTCATTCGCTTAACCGTACACAATTATATTATTTTGTAATCTCTATGTTTACGTTCTCTATGTTCACATATGCAACAACGAGTATATGAAATCTATCTGCCTCTGCGTAGCACAGTTAACTTATCACACTGCTTTTGAGTGAGGGCCAATATGATCGTGGGGACAAATCCCCAATGAAATACTAGAAACACACACTAAGAATTCAAGTACCCCACATTTCTCAATTATTGAGATACTTTTTAATACTTTTTAACATTTCACCTAAGCCTGGGTAACACACCAATACTCTTTACCCACATTTGTTATTCTCATTGCAGAATTCTGTACTCTCTCTGATCGCATATGTGCAAAGTAGTACATGAGGTCCATCTGCCTCTGTATAGCACAGCCAACTTATCACTCTGCTTTTAAGTAAGGCCTAATATGATCGTGGGGTCAAATCCCCAATGAAGCATACTGAAAATACATCCAAGTTCCATACATCATTAAATTACTGATCACTATGTTTGAATTACTGAACTATCACATTTGTAGGAATAATTCTACTCTAATTCTATTCCGGCCACCATTGACATTCTCCAAACTAACCACAAGGGGGAGTCAAGAAACACACAGGGGTACTTTTTAACATATATCACCTAAACCTGGGTAATAGGCCTAGTGTGAGATGAGTGTCTAGTGGTGGTTAGAATCAACCACAAATATTGACACTACCACCAATGTCCCCACATAGGGTAATCACAATTATACAGCCAATAAAGTAAGCACAGGCATTGTCAGGGATAGTACCCATACCTGCCAGCTTGTACATCCCAACGATATCCATAGCGTGCAATCCTAGAGTTTGAAATCCAAGAATGCAGATTGTGACGGAAGCCCAGGCAGGAGACCTCCAATCTTGGTAAAAATGAAATATCCCACAGCAAGCTCCAAATAGTCATATCAGTTTTATTGCAGGCTCAAAAACATAGGACTAAACACAACAAACGCACCTACGTGTTTCGTGCTACGTCACGTTAAATGGGGTTAAGCTCGGTACAGCAGAACTCAAGAGAAAAAGTTAGAGAGACCAAAATCTTGCAGATGGTATTACAGTTAAAAAGTTTACAATGGACAGACTCCCCCTTACGAATGCATGCTTACTAATGGCATTAAATAAGATCAATGTACGAAATGAAAGTGTGCCGCCGTTACTCCCACAAAGCCGGTTGACCTCGTTCTCACCCACATCCAGGCCTCCGCTGCTTCCGGGTTCCGGAATCCGAATACGAGGAATGTCACTCATACTCCTCGCCACTGGTCCCTGCTCTGGAAGTATTGCTTCCAAACACCAGAGTCCTTTTTTGGATGCCGATTGTGGAGGAGTTTTTGAAAAGTATCCTGTTCCAGGGTTCTGAGTGGAGGAGTATATTACCATATTTTTTTCTGAATCTACCTAATACTGACACTAGAGTTTCATATACATGGCGGTCCGACCTGAGTCTAAGTCGGGCTATATCCGCGGCTCTCAATTATTCCAGTTAGGTCGTTTTTCTTTTTGTTTTTCCCCCCCGAGTGAACTGCGTTATTTTAGCACTCGTGAATATAGCATTTTATTCTCGCCATCTGCAATACTGCAATGCTGTGTAAAAACCTCAGGGGGGCTTTTGCGAGCGTTGTCTTGAAGTCTAATACCTTCGTCGTTTCAACCTACGTCGGTACACAGTCTGTGTGTGCGCGTGCAGTAATTGTATTTGCATTTAAGTAACATGCACTTTTGCAGTGCTTGCTGCTTACAGTATTCTCATTTGAAAATTGTTTGAAACGCATAGGCTTGTCAGTACTGTGGAGGTGGAAGTTTGGTCAGCGCACGGGAATTTTGCTCAAACGTAGAGATAAGGATAGAAAGATATGGACACGGTATATTAGTTGTTTTAGTATCGAACGGTACAATACAGCCAGAACTTTGGATTAAAAATGTATGAAAATAATTTTTAAAATAGCTTAAAAATCTTTGGAATTAAAGAACCTTGGTAATTAAAAGTAAAAATATATAAATATATGAAAAATATATTTCTAAATATCTTAAAATAGATAGAAAATCCTTAAATAAATCCTTAAATAATTTAAATGAATTGTGTGTTTTTTATGAACAGAAGCAGAATATTGGCTATATGTGGATGACTACGTGTGTGTTTTACATAGCCTGTTGTTGGTCTGAGGTAAAAAGAGGATATGGGGTCGGTTAGCAAGTTTATGTTCATTCTTTCCTTCACGGAATGCTGCTAAAACACAATAACTTTCTCAACCCTCCTGTGTGGGGCAGTACGTAGTTGCTTTCTCTCCCGGGGGCCCAAAATAGGAAGAAAAGGGCCAAACTCGTGTGATGACAAAATAGAATTTATTAGTTACAAGAAACAAAGTCAAATAACACTCACAGTACAGCTTTAAACAGCCCAGCATCAGCCGATCGTCCTGGTGATTTCCTCTCACAGTACACACGCTCCCGTGGTCGCGTCCGACGGCGGACCAAGAGGAGGTCTTACCGGATGTCGCAGCTTGGCTGGGTCCTTTCAATCATGGGCGCCGGCAGGGAACAACTAGTTTCGCAATAATGCTTCGTCAGGTTCCTCTCGGATGCCCTGTGTCTCCCTCTTTATAGGCAAATCCCTAATTGATGATTGGATTGGTCATCAATTGGTATTGGTCCAATTAAATATAAATGTAAAACGACCTTTATTGAGTGTTGGGTGTTGGACTAATGCCCAATAATATGAAGACCAATAATGCTAACTCTAAATACATACATAAATTGTTACAAGTAGTGTGACAATGTTATACACAGTAGTATTATGCACTCATTCTCTCATCATTCTATGAGACCTTCCCTCGCTCGAGGTGTGGCAATTAGTAATCTACAGACATCTTTAAAACAAATCTCTTAAAATTGGTAGCGTGCAGCACAATCCCTTGTGAAGTAAAACCTCTAAGTAATTCCTTCAGCAAATTAATTTCATACCTAAATGGCCCTTGCACTTAGAACTTCTGTGATGTGTGACATTTAAACTAAATGCAAAAGAGCTCATGCTCAGATGGATGGATTTAAGTGATATTAAAAAATATAAAATAATAAAGGAATAAAAATGTGTTGTAAATAAAATATTGTATATATGAAATATAGTGTAATTGGAGCTACCATATGGTATCGCTTATATGTTTATACTATCTGTCTGAAAAAAAAAAATATATTATATGATATATATATATATTATAATATATATTATATATTATATATATATATTCTATATATATAGTGCCAATTACACATATATTCATCTATACAATATTTTTATTTACAACACATTTTTATATTCCTATTTTATTATTTTATATTTTTTTATATATCACTTAAAATCCATCCATCTGAGCATGAGCTCTTTTGCATTTAGTTTAAATGTCACACATCACAGAAGTTCTAAGTGCAAGGGCCACTTTAGGTATGAAATTAATTTGCTGAAGGAATTACTTAGAGGTTTACTTCACAATGTATTGTGCTGCACCTGCTACCAATTTTAAGAGATTTGTTTAAAGATGTCTGTAGATTACTAATTGCCTACACCTCGAGCGAGGGAAGGTCTCATAGAACTGATAGAGATCATGAGTGCATAATTATCTACTGTGTATAACATTGTCACTACTTGTAACATATTTATGTATGTATTTAGAGTTTAGCATTATTGGTCTTTCATATTATTGGGCATTAGTCCAACACCCAACACTCAATAAAGGTCGTTTTTACATTTTATTATTTAATTGTACCAATACCAATTGATGACCAATCCAATCATCAATTAGGTATTTGCCTATAAAGAGGGAAGACACAGGGCATCCGAGAGGAACCTGACGAAGCATTATTGCGAAACTAGTTGTTCCCTGCCGGAGCCCATTGATTGAAGGACCCAGCCAGCCTGCTGACATCCGGTAAGACCTCCTCTTCCGGTCCCGCCGTCGGACGCGACCACGGGAGCTGTACTGGTGAGAGGAATATCACCGGACGATCAGGCTGATGCTGGGCTGTTTTAAAGCTGTACTGTGAGTGTTATTTTGACTTTGTTTTCTGTACCTAATAAATTCTATTTTGCTCACTCACCGAGTTTGGCCCTTTTCTTCCTATTTGGGCCCCCGGGAGAGAAGCAACTCACGTACTGCCCCCACCAGGAGGGTGAGAAAGTTATTGTTTTTAGCAGCATTCCGTGAAGGAAAGACTGCACATTAAACTCTGCTAACCAGCCCCATTATCCTCTTTTTACCTCAGACCAACAACAGGCTATGTAAACACACCCTGTTAGTCATCCACATATAGCACATATTCTGCTCGTTGATCATAAAAAACCACACAATTCCATTTAAATTTTATTTAAGGATTTTATTTAAGGATTTTCTAATCTATTTTTAAGCTATTTTAGAAATATATTTTTTCATATATTTATATATTTTTACTTTTAATTACCAAGGTTCTTTAATTCCAAAGATTTTTAAGCTATTTTAAAAATATATTTTTCATACATTTTTAATTCCAAAGTTCTTTTGGCTGTATTGTACCGTTCGATTACTAAAACACTAATACCGTGTTCCATATCTTCCTATCCTCTTATCTCTACGTTTGAGCAAAATCCCGTGCGCTGACCAACCTTCCACCTCCACAGTACTGTACACGCCTATGCGTTTCAACAATTTTCAAATGAGACATACTGTACAGCAGCACAGCACTGCAAATGCATGTATACTTAAATATGCAAATTTACAATTACTGCACGCGCACACACAGACTGTGTACCGACGTAGGTTGAACCGCGAAGGTATTAGACTTCCAAGACAACAGCTCGCAAACGCCCCCCTGAGGTTTTACACAGCATTGCAGTATTGCAGATGGCGAGAATAAAATGCTAATATCACGAGTGCTAAAATAACGCAGTTCACTCCGGGGGAAACAAACAGAAAACCGCACCTAACTGGAATAATCTGAGAGCCGCGGATATAGCCGACTTAGACTCAGGTCGGCCGCCACTGTATATGAAACTCAGTGTCAGTATTAGGTAGATTCAGAAAAAAATATGGTAAATATACTCCTCCACTCAGAACCCTGGAACAGGATACTTTTCAAACATCCTCCACAATCGGCATCCAAAAAAAGACTCTGGTGTTTGGAAGCAATACTTTCCAGAGCAGAGGACCAGTGCTGGGAGGAGTATGAGTGACATCATCCTCGTCATTCGGATTCCGGAACCCGGAAGCAGCGGAGGCCTGGAGTGGGTGAGAACGCGACTCACCCGGCTTGTGGGAGTCACGGCGGCACCTTCCATTTCGTACATTGATCTTATTTACTGCCATTATGTAAGCATGCATTCGTAAGGGGGAGTCTGTCCATTTGTAAACTTTTTATACTGTAATACCATCTGCACGATTTTTGGTCTCTCTACTTTTTCAGGTGTCTGTCGATAAGAGTTTGTGTGTGCGTGGGGGAGGGATTAAGTATTAGTTGTGCAGCAGTTCAAAGAAATTATATAGAGTAGAGTACAGTACAGTAATTTCCAAAGGCAGTTCATCATAATACTGTAATTTGATCCCAACACCCCCAAAAACAGTACATAAAAAGCACACAAATCAACCATGTGCAGGCAAACGCACAGATTGAATATCGTAATATCAAGATTGTTTTTGCAGGCTTGTGGATAAAATAACAGTTAAAAAATCATAATTAAAAAAAAAATTTGGGGGACACTCAAGCAAGCAGTGGTGGGTGAAGTTACAGGCGCATGAGCAGGAATCAACTAGCTCCCATCCGAAAGAGGATTACACACAGGCGCATAGAGAGGTGATGCACTGTGCAAATCAAATTCGAAAATGGATTTTCCAAAGCGTTGCCATAAACAAAGCCTCAAAGTTCCCATCTCAAAGAGAATTACACGCAGGCGCAGTGAGGCTTTGTAGCTCGGCTATGGACGGATTAACAACACAATGTCAAGATTCAGAAAATTAACGACTCTGTGTAGGGGGGTTGGGTGAGTCATGCGCAGTAAGCAGTTAGCTCCCATCTCAAAAAGGATTACACGCAGGTGCAGTGAGGCTTTGTAGCTCGGCTATGGACGGATTAACAACACAATGTCAAGATTCAGAAAAATAACGACTCTGTGGAGGGGGGTTGGGTGAGTCATGCGCAGTAAGCAGCTAGCTCCCATCTCAAAAAGGATTACACACAGGCGCAGTGAGGCTTTGTAGTTCGGCTATGGACGGATTAAGAACACAATGACAAGATTCAGAAAATTAACGACTCCGTGGAATTTTAAATCCTTGAGCTAGCCTTGTGTGTGTTCGTGGGGGAGGGCGCTACAGGGTACAGCTGCATGAAGTTCAAAGATAAAGACATACTTTAATTTCAAAAAACAGTTCATCATAATAATACACCCCCAAATACAGTACGTAAAAAGCACACAAATCAACCATGTGCAGTCAAACGCACAGGGTCGCTGTCAAAAGCTACAGCATAGATTGAATATCGTAATACAGTAAGATGGTTTTTGCAGGCTTGTGGAGAGAAAAAAATTACAATAAAAAAAATTTTTACATTTTTTTTTGGTCACTCACTCAAGCAAGCAAGCAAGCAGTGGTGGGCGAAGTAACAGGTGCATGCATAGTAATAACCTGCTGTCAAGCAGGAATGTGATTGAAACCAGACACACGTTCAAAGGAATGGTGTGGGAGAGATGTACTGCATTGTAGAGAAGATAAGAAGTTGAAATACCCTGCAGTGCAGTTAATTAACCTGAGCGAGGGGAGAGCGCTGTATATGCCGAAATGTGACACTGTTACAGTACTGTACACGCCTATGCGTTTCAACAATTTTCAAATGAGACATACTGTACAGAAGCACAGCACTGCAAATGCATGTATACTTAAATATGCAAATTTACAATTACTGCGCGCACACACACAGACTGTGTACCGACGTAGGTTGAACCGCGAAGGTATTAGACTTCCACGACAACAGCTCGCAAACGCCTCCCTGAGTTTTTACACAGCATTGCAGTATTGCAGACGGCGAGAATAGAATGCTAATATCACGAGCGCTAAAATAACGCAGTTCACTCTGGGCGAAACAAACAGAAAACCGCACCTAACCGGGATAATCTGAGAGCCGCGGATATCGCCGATTTAGACTCAGGTCGGCCGCCACTGTATATGAAACCCAGTGTCAGTATTAGGTAGATTCAGAAAAAATATGCTAAATATACTCCTCCACTCAGAACCCTGGAACAGGATACTTTTCAAACATCCTCCACAATCGGCATCCAAAAAAAGACTCTGGTGTTTGGAAGCAATACTTTCCAGAGCAGAGGAGAGGACCAGTGCTGGGAGGAGAGCATGAGTGACATCATCCGCGTCATTCGGATTCCGGAACCCGGAAGCAGCGGAGGCCTGGAGTGGGTGAGAACGCGACTCACCCGGCTTGTGGGAGTCACGGCGGCACATTCCATTTCGTACATTGATCTTATTTACTGCACCGACACACTTTATTCGAGCAAATACCCGGTATGTACCTGGCAGATACCTGGAATGCGCCACTCCTCACCTCTGACAAGCCCCGTTGCATTTGCCTTCCCAGCCTGGGTTCATGCCTGGCTGATGGGCGGCTGATCTGTTAAATGATAATGATTAGGAATTAATAGGCTGCAATGCTTCGCGTGTCTACCAGATGGCAAAAATTCATGAATTGTAATGCAGTATATATATATATATACTGTGCAGTATTGCAGCCAGCGGGAATAAAATGCTTCAATCCCTGCTTGGAAAATAACTCAATGCACTCGGGCAGAAAACAGTCACAAACCTCAATACACCCGGGTATACCCGAATTCGTGGGACTAGCCAAGCTCGAATAAAGTGTGTCGCCAGTGTACTGCCATTATGTAAGCATGCATTCGTAAGGGGGAGTCTGTCCATTTGTAGACTTATTATACTGTAATACCATCTGCACGATTTTTGGTCTCTCTACTTTTTCTCTTGAGTTCTGCTGTACCGAGCTTAACACCATCCATTAACGTGACGTAGGCACGAAACACGTAGGTGCGTTTGTTTAGTCCATCTGTTTTTGAGCCTGCAATAAAACTGATCTGACTATTTGGAGCTTGCTGTGGGATTATTTTCATTTTTACCAAGATTGGAGGTCCTCCTGCTGTGCTCCGTCACAAACTGCATTTCTGGATTTCACCTCTACGGATTGCACGCTATGGATATCGTTGGGATGCTACAAGCTGGCAGGTAATGGGCTACTATGCCCTGACATAAGCCCTGTCATTACTTTATTGGCTGTATATTGTGATTACCCTATGTGGGGACATTGGTGGTAGTGTCAATATTTGTGGTTGATATGCTAACACCACTAGACACTCATCTCACCTAGGCCTATTTATGACTGATTCTTCATCATCATCCTATCAGTATCTGGACATTTAAGGATTATCATTACTACAATCAAGTTTGATATAGAGCCTAACACTGATTTTGAGCACCATTTCACATATCTCACATTATTAGAAGGAGAAGCCTGGTCCTCCCAAGATTTCCTGCAGAAATCCAGGACACCCCTTGGTTGTTGGCCATACTGGAGTTAAAAGAATAAGAACACTAAATTTTTGAGTTTGTTTAAATCTTCTAACAACCCATTTGTCTGGGATGGTAGACATAAGTATGTACCAAGCACATAAATTACACACCAGCTCAAAAAGAGGAACTAGCAGAGCTTCAGCAGGGTTTAGAATAGTATCACTGACCTTGGCAATTCCATTATAGACCTCACTCAGGAGTGGGACCTCTCTATGAGCTTGAAGGAAGTTAGGATGTCGTGCAAATCATTGTTTAGACATCTATGCTTCCTCTGGGGACATTACCCCTGCCAAAACCAGGGAACGCAGAGGGTTACCTACATTTAGAGAAGGTAAATATGGGGAAAAAGTGACGCAGAAAAAAATGGCTTTGAATTGCTCCTTGTCATTGCTGATCAGGCTTTTACCATCTTCCCATCAACATGATTGCTGCGGACACATTGCATACTGTAAATTGGTTGTGATACTGTTGATTGATCCAACAAAATAATTGTTTATAGAGTTTATTGCTAACAGTAATTTTATTTTTTTATAATGTGCCATTTTCTCAGCATACCAATATAATTTGATGCTCAGATTGTTAGTCAGGAGTGTGGTTGCATCCCTAAAATAGTTAAGAAAAGCATAATTATATATTTATATCGAATTCCTTGCATAAAAGTACTGTTGTCAAATCAAGTCCTATTTTCCAATGGCTCCCTCTAGTGTTTCACGAAAAAAGTGGTTTCCTAGAAAAATACTAAAGACAAAAAAAAATACTTAAATGCTTAAAGCTGCAGTTCAAGCAATATTCTGCATGTGTGTTTTTTGTAATAAATCAGTTCTGTACTATGAGAAAATACTTGTAGCATTTTTTTTTTTTTTAAACAACTTTGAAAGACAATTTTTAACGTATTCTAATGTAACGAGCATTTTTGTTCCTATAGCAACCCTTTACAAAGGCACAACCTCCTTTTCTTTAACAGCCTCTGGCACACCCCTTTCTAAGCCCTGCCCTCTCTCTAGCAGTGCACAAGCTCAATTGTATCTAATTACTGCCTGGTCACATGATCTTCCCCACAGAACTGTGTCAGTGCAGCAGCAGAAAAGGAAAGTAGCTCAGATAGCTTATGCCAGTGTTTATTCCATTGCACGTGTGTATTTAATGTTAAATATTAACAACTAATTTAAAATCAAATGTGTATATATCATACTGTAAATAATATGTATATTTAATTTTGTGTATATGTGAATGTTTACAATTCGATGTGTGTTATTAAAATTAATAATATCATGTTATTGTATAGCGCTGCTAGTTTTACATAACGCTTTATAGAGACATTTTGCAGACACAGGTCCCTGCCCAGTGGAGCTTAGGGGTGTGTGTATATATATATACACACATACAATATAGACAAAAAACCCAGACACAAGGGGAGAGTCACAATCCTGAACATTTTTTAGG
>WSYH01015197.1:0-14602 GCA_036426205.1 Ascaphus truei
GTCATGATGCTGCAGGAAGAGGGCCACCTCGAGGAAAGGCTTTCAAAGTCTTGGTGCTTAGGGGCCCAGAGGGTCTTAATCCACCACTTGTGACATTGGGGGGGAGAGGGAATGACATGGGGGAGTGGGTGACATAGGGAAAACTTGAATCCATGGAGGAGGAGAGATAATGACATGGGAGGAGTGCAACATGGGGAGAAAGTGGATGACATAGAGGGGAGAGTGACAATCGGGGGAGACAGAGGGACATGTGGGAAAGAAGGTAACATGAGCAGGTTGTGGGTGACTTGAGGGGAGAGGCTGTAACTCTCTTCTCAATGCAAATGGAGCATGTATGTTGCAGTAGCAGGTGGGGGGAGCTTCTTTCCCAGATTAGCTGCTTATTGCACGAATGTTTTTTATTTATCAAATGTTTTACCAGGAAGTAATACATTGAGAGTTACCTCTCGTTTTACAATATGTATAATGTTCCACTCCCTTTCTTACCCTCTGAATTAGTGTTAAGTACAGGAGAAGAGCAGGACACTATTCATGAGCGTGCTGTCATAAAACAGCTAACCATCGGGAGTGGGAGAAGCTCTGATCCACTACATCCCCTCTCCCTGTGCTGTGGGGCGTGTGGGAGAGCAGACTGCCTGGACCCACCCACTGCCTAAACCCACTGGTTGAGGGCCACAGGTGAAGCCAACACCAAAGTCAGCTATATATTCCAAAATGTCGTGAGTGAATCACAGATTTCCCCTCTTGCACTTATATAAAACAATGTTTACCTGTATCAACTCTTGATTCATTTTTTTTTTTTTTTTAAACCAACTGGTGTCTAGGCTTTGCTCTTCAGCCCTATTTACAAACAGGGAAAAAGTAGGCGACATACCATATTAGTAAACAATATCCAAAATCAAACATGATACTGTAGTTATTAATATGACCCCAACAGAGGTTTGAACTTAGCAGACAGGAGATATGTGTAGTATCGGTTAACACATAGTTTATTCCACAGGAAGTTCAGTAAAACCATTCACCTGACTTAGTGGACCTAAACTTCACATTTAGTAAGGCAGCACCTGTTGAAAAAAAACTCGATACAGTCTTGATTTGTTTCAAGTGCAGCCAAGGGATCAAGACTTAATTAGGAGGGATGTATCAGTTACACTGATTAGTTCACTCCTGGTTCCCCTCAAGGCTGCGGATTTGTCTCTATTTGCAATGCATCGCCATAGCCTGCCTGCATGTCTACTTCAAATAATAGTTTTTTTCTGTTATCTGGCAAACACTTACTTGCTCAGTACAGTTCTGGAACACCAGTACAACAATGCAACGTGTAGCTGGGGAAATCCCAGGCACGTTCTGTACAGTTATATGCTACACAATCTCCTGCCAAATAAAAAAAAAAGACACACAGGCATGCATGCAATCAGTTTACTTGATTGCATGTGTTGCTATGAATAAAGACATTCATATACAGTAATTCCCAAAGCCTTGTTGGTGTTTTCCTCAGGTGATAAAATATTAGTCACTGGCAGCTAATCGCAGTCAAGGTCAACCTAAGACAAGACATGTCTAATTTAATTTCCATTGTGTAACTGCCACCTCCTCCCTGAGTTTTCCCCATGTACCCTGAGGTTCTCGTTCATCAAAGTCAGCAACAGCTGCTCAGTGCCAGAGAGAAATATTGGTTTATGAGATAACTCACCAGCCGATACTTATTTAATGTGCTAAAGAACAGCTTTTGTGGACCTCCATGCTTAGTGATAAAACAAGCTGCCAGCTAAAATGTTGTATTACCTATCAGAGAATTTTTTAGAAGGCAGTGGAAGTGCTAGGTACAGTAGATTCAGGATATCCAAATGTTCAGGCTCCTCCTTAAGTTACAAAGGAATTATTTAATTTTGTTTTCCAAGTAAAATTCGGATTTTTACCATTTATTTTGTCAAGTGAATGACAATATTTAATTATGAATGAATAATTATCATTTGTACTATTAATTAACAGTAGTGGGCTATTAAATAAGGTACTTTTGGAGCAAAAGTGAAACAAAAAGATACATTTCCACTGTGCTCCTTTTTGCGTCAATATATCAAAACACTTAGGGCCTCATGCAGTAAGCACCGATAAGGCGTTTATCGGCATTTTTTCCCTTCCAGATTCAGTAAGCCCCGATAAGTGGGAATTATCGGCAACTTTTCTTCCGAAAAAAAATTTTTCGCCACCCGGCTGCCGATAAGCCACTTATCGGGACTTTTTTAACCCGCCTGAATTCAGTAAGCCCCGATCAGCTTTTCGGTGCTGATCGGCAGGCCAGATTGGAGATTTTATGGCCAATCCAGCCCGCCAACTAAAGTTGGCAACTTGCTGAAGGAGAAGCATCGGCAAGGGCGACACTTAGAAAAAATCAGCCCTTTTTCCTGCCTGTGATTGATGCCGGGGGTCTCCGGAGCTGATACCCGCACCGGAGCCCCCTCTCTTCCCATCCCTCCTTTTTCTCTTCCCATCCCTCCTTTTTCTCTCCCCATCCCTCCTTTTTCTCTCACCCATCCCTCTTTTTCTCTCCCCCATCCCTCTCATATTCTCTCCCGATCCCTCTCATATTCTCTCCCCATCCCTCTCATTTTCATTCTCTCTCGATCACTCTCATTTTCTTTCCCTCCCCATCCCTCTCATTTTCTCTCCTTCCCCATCTGTCTCATTTTCTCCCCCACAGAACAACCACAGAAACACACACCAGGACAAATACACAGAGACTCATGACATCACGTCTCTTTGCTCCACGCTATTTCTTCCACCGTGGCTCTACCCCCAAGCTCCTGACACCTGCATCTTGATTGGCTGTATTACACAGCAGCAGCCAATCAGGATGGAGGAAACTGCTAAGCCCCCTAGCAACTGCCCTGCTCACGCTATGATCGGAGAAAGTCTGCGGCCCCAAGTCGGCTAGGTCACTAAGTCCCGAGAGGTAATACCGGACCCATACATGTCCAGAAAGGTAATACTGGACCCATACATGTCCAGAAAGGTAATACCGGACCCATACATGTCCAGTATTCCCTAATTTTTTACTGGACAGTGTCCAAATACAGGAAAGTCCGGTTTATTACCGGCCACCTGGCAACCCCAATACCAGCAGGAGGACAGTAGTTATCCTGATGCCATGCCACTTTCCACAATCTCCATCTTTACATATTTTTCCTCATTTCCTTCCTTCCTTATTAGTTTAATTCTCACATCATAATCTAAATTGTTTTGTAGAAACCTCAGTGCCCTGAAGTGGTAAAATGTTAATTTTCTTTTTTCCTTCTTTACTTTTACTTTTTTAGGGACTGTTTGTGGAGATTTTTCTTCCCCCCAGACTACCAGGTTATGAAAGTTTCAGAAATGGCCGAGCCTGGAAAGCTGAGGCAGATACAGGCATTTGAACTAAGGATGAACATCATTGCAAATGCTACTATAGATCTGCTTTTTACCAAAAACAGGGTAAGGATGTTTCATAATCAGTACTGTACTGTAGGTAAATAATGGTATAATATAAATTGACTAAATAGCACATCTGTAAATGTTCTGGTTATGTCTGGAAAATTTAGAACAGTAGATAGAGAAGATGCGCTCCCAAAAGTGAAACCATATTAAATACAAGTGAAAGAAGATAGTGAGAGACCCACCACCAAGTGATAGTGAAAGTGCTTTATAATTTTGTTAAATGGTGAATTCGCAGATATGATAAATAAAAATGTGAAATCAATTATTTGGAAGTTGATGTGACGAAGTAGAGAATAGTTATCCAAATGTAGTGCTTATACCCCAAATCACTCGTATATACCAAAAGGTGCATCACGTCATAAGACAGTGAACATACCGTATATTAAATAAAAACCTAGTGTCTAAAAAGTGTAACTCAAAATCAGCAAGTGAATCCTATTACTCCGATCATTCAATGTGAATAAAAGGTCCAAAAGGTAGTTAATTCTTTGTTTCTCTTGAGACATCCAGTCTCTCCTTGGTCAGTGTTCCTTCATTCTTCTGACCTGTGGTCACCAACATCTTCTGCCTCAGTCCTCCGTCGTGATGCATGTAAAGGAGAGAATCGCAGAAATATGCCAATAAAGAAGTACAGCTCAACCCCGTTATAGCGCGATCCGCTACAACGCATATCCGCATATAACGCGGTCTGAGCGTGGCTCCCGATTTTAAAACTTTGTGTCATTTTTTCCATATGTTCTGTGACTATAGTTGTGTACTGTAAAGTTATTTAGAAGCATGACAGGAATTTCATTATATGAACATTTACCAGAAATAAGTTAGGCTGTTTTCTTTTACAGGAAACAAATGCAGTACATGTAAATGTGTGGGCAGGATCTTATTTGGAAGTAAATATCCCCATGACCGTTTCTGAAAATGGTAAGAAATTTATGTAGGTTAATGTCAATAATTGTGTAGTGTTCAATATAATGGAGAGTATTTGCCCATGAAGGTATTTTCCTTTCCTTCGGCCTCGTACCGTAGCTTTTTGCGTGACAATAACTTTGGACCAATATAGGGGGAAAAGACCTTGGACCTGATGCATGCGCAGATGTGACCAGTGGCTGTAAAACACAAGAGATATACAGTACAATCAGTGCTTGCTTTCTGTATTAGATTTCAGTGTTTGATACTCAGTTTCTTCTTTTGTTTCTTTTAAGCTCTTTTTGCTACCAGAGCCCCGGCAAGGAAGGACAGTGCCACGTCTTGCTGGATTTTTATGGCTTGAAAAGCAGCTACATAAACTTTAGTTGAACTTCTTAAACCAGTCAATTGAACTGTGCACCTCGGTTAAGGAAAACCAAACCAATTACATTTTGATTAACCTTTATGATATTTTTTTTTTGTTTGTGTCAATTAGGTTATTCCCCAACCATTAAAGGGCAGTTGCTACATGTTGACACCACGACTAGCATGCAGTTCAGGACCCTGCTAGAAGCAGAAATGTTAGCCGTAAGTTCAAATGACCTGATTGTTGTTTCTTTTATTTTAGCATGGTCAATTATCTATTAGATAATTTTTTTGTTGCCAGTGTGCGTATCCGTATGAATTTGCATGTGAACAATAAACAATGTAGTTTGTCCAATGAAACAAATAACATTCTACTGTAGTATCGTCAGTGTTATCATAGCCTGAAGTTGAATCCAATTCTTTATTTTACTCCTGCTTTACATGGGATAAGAGTTTTTATCATGCCTTTATACTTGTGTTTAAATAAATTATGCAAACTTTTTCACTTTAAAGTCAATTTTTTACTAAGTGGAGGGGGCTTTTCAGCACAGTGTCAGTATGTTCTGTTGAATGGAAGCTCTTTGTTCACTGTCTAAGTTGTGCCCACATACAGTGGCAAGAAAAAGTTTGTGAACCCCAATGATAATTACGGGAATTCCATAGTTTTTCTATGATAACATTCTTAACTCAAAAACAGTATTTTCTTAAATATTCAATAGGGTTTATATTATCCAATTCCATGTCTTTTGAAACAAAATGTTGCGTAATTAAGAGTAAGGATAAGTGCAAAAGTAAGTGAAACCCTGCTTTTATCAGATAAGTTAAAGGGGATAATTAGAATCGGGTGTTTAAGTAATTAGGTAGATTTTCAGGTGTGAATTCGGGAGGCCTCACCCTATATAAAGATCAGAAACGTTGTGAGTTTGGTCTTCATTATACAGGTGTGTGGAAACATGTCATGCCATGATCAAAAGTAATCTTTAAGGACCTCAGAATAGCAGTTATTTATGCTGATCAGTCTGGAAAATGTTACAAAACAATTTCTAAGGGTTTGCGACTCCACCAATCCACTGTCGGACAGATAGTCTAGAAATGGAGAAAGTTCAAGACCACAGTGTCAGTCGTCATACCAAAATCTCTCTAAGAACAAACTGGCAAATCATCCTGGAAGTCACAAAGAAGCCCATGGTAACATCCACGGATCTGCAGGCCACTCTCGCCTTGGTTAATGTGAGTATTTATGACTCAACTCCAATAAAGACTGATCAAAAATGGTTTCATGGAAGGATAGCCAGGAAGAAACTAGTACTCTAAAAAAAGACACTGCTGCCAATCTGAATTTTGTAAAAGAGCACATAGATGACCCACAAGACTTCTGGAACAATGTTCAGACGACTTAAAGATAGTACAGCTAAACCCCGTTATAACGCGCCTCGTTATACCGCGATTCGGTTATAACGCGGTTTTCCCGTGGCTCCCGTTTTTAAAAAAAAAAAAAATTAAAAAAAATTTTTTTTTTCATTTTTTTTTTGCACACTGCACACACTGCACACACTCACTGCACACACACTGCTCATTGCTCACACTGCCACACTGCACACACACTGCACACTGCACACACACTGCTCATTGCTCACACTGACACACTGCACACACTGCACACTGCACACACACTGCTCATTGCTCACACTGCACACACTGACACACTGCACACACACTGCACACACACTGCACACACACTGCTCATTGCTCACACTGCACACACTGACACACTGCACACACACTGTATATACAGTCATGTGAAAAAGAAAGTACACCCTCTTTGAATTCCATGGTTTTCCATATCAGGACATGTATATATATTTGTGTCAAAAGGAGTTCTTCTAGGATTGTGACCTCATGTATATGTAACACTGTTCCCCCACCCTCTGGGAGATGTCGTAATTAGATGGTTTTGGTTGGTGCATGCCTGCTGGCTCACAGTAGATCTGAGTCTCCTCCAATGTTGTTGGGGAGAACAGGACTGGTTTCTGGGGTAAGGTGGGAGGCGGCTACTGGACTGACGTCATGACGTTATGACGATCACACGCAGGGCAGAGGGTAAGAGGCACTGTTGAGTGCCGGTTTGTTCGCGAGCCATAATTATGCTGATTTAACTGTCACACACTGCACTAATGGCTACTATTAATGTTATACCATCCCTATTGAGTCAGCCTTAGTATTTACTGCTTCTTAAGCCATGACGATGGTGTTGGAAGCATAGCAGCCACCGTTATAATAGGAGATGGTTATAGCATGGTTACAATTATTCTCTCTTGTGTGCTACATTGTATTTTAGTAGCAGCTGCTGCATTCAGTGTGTTTGATACACTTGCGTATCCACCCTCTGTGTTCATATGTTTGTTTCCTCACCACAGATTCTTTATTGCCATTAGCTACCTTATGGATGTTTACATTGCATATTAACTAGGAGGCTATAACTTGATACGGACTAGATCCATGCCTCAGAGCCATTTAACACCTTTTGTGGGCTCATATACATGTCATTCAATTACTTCTGGAGTATCCCTATATTTGTATCCACTAGGAGATTTATTCCTCCTGCTGCTACTTTAACTTTAGCATGTTAGATGCTCCTACACGAGCCGTGATATCTTGGCAATACTGACTATATCATTTGACATAATATTAATTTATTTTGTCTTCACTATCTGTGCATGAGTGTGTGAACTTCCATATGCTATACATTAGTAATTAACCCTATGGTCAGTCCTCTGTTACTGTTTCGAATAGACAGGCTTTTAACTATTTTTCATTCCTGGACTAGGGGGCTGTTTCCTCACCATTTGTGAGTTACTTTATTGCTAATCAGCAATTGGGTGTTACCTATCTCACCTATGTCTCAGTTTTTGTATAGAGCACTTTAGTTTGTTTTATATGTTGTGTCACCAATGTTAGTTGTCTATTACTTAACTATTTAATCATTTATTTTATATATTAATAATAAAGTATTGCTTATTAATTAATTCATCATTACATTTCAATCACAATGAGTGCTGTCAAAAGGGTGTTCTTCTCTCCTAGCTCTTGACAAATTATATAGTCAGTAGCGGATTTCCCATTAGGCCCGAAGGCACGGGCTTAAGACGGCAACATTTTGGGGCGGAAAAAATGTCCAACCCATATACTATTGCCGCGCTCTCGGGAAGTCACTCAGAAGTCACTTAGCTGTTGCGGCCGCCTCCTTACCTGCTGCCCTCCTTCTCCTTGAGAACCACAGAAGACATTGCAGTTTCAAATGATGTTATGATGTCGTGTTAACATGGCAATGCGACACTGTGAGACGTCACATCGGTGACATCCACGGTGTCATTTGACAATGTGGTTCAGAAGGAGGAGGGGGCTGCCACCACAGCTAAGTGCCATGGGGCAGCGGATTTTCAAATCCGCCTCTGTATGTTGTTAAATACTTATCTGTTTTTCTTTTCATAAGCAAGGGTAAATTCTTTGGCCAAAATATTTTCAGCCTACAACCACATCACATATGGCCCATCTGCAGTTCCTAACACTGCTGCACCTGCAAAACAGAGTACAGATATTATACAGCGTATATCAATCTAATGTATACACGTAACATTATACACAACCTTTTAGATCAGACACACAAGATTACTATATTGTTTGCAAGGCAGTCACGCAAACATGTGGTGACTAGGTCTCACAATAACCTATATGTGACATGCTTATATATATGACCTCATAATCTTAAAGTATACTACATGCCATGCCTTGCACATTACAGTCATGTTACAATAATTATCAAGTAATACTTTTTCCATTTTATTCCCATATTACTGTTATCAAATCATTATTACACCACATTAATTAATTGTGTAAAATAAACTTTCAGTATGTTAAATAAATAATTGAACAGCATATTATTAATTTTATTACAGAGATATTAACATGTAAATACATTTAAATTAATTCACACAAATGCAATATAAATGTGGTTTTATGTACCCAAAGGCTGCAGTTTTCTATTTGAGCATATTATCTTCCTGAACCATAGCACAGATACCCATCTGCACAGTTTGAAAGCTCCATTGTGGTCCTCAATGAGGAAGAGCTGCAAGAAGATGACCTAGTGACCTTAAACCTCACTGTAGTTCCGCCAAAGGAGTATGTAGTTCCAGCTCCTTAACCTTCTGCTCTATGTTTAGCTCCTTCACCTGCTATACCAGTTCCAGCTCCTCACCTGCTAGTCATACTCTGACAATTTTTAGCAAAACACATTAAATCCTGCAAAATTCTGGAATTTCTTCAATAATATATTTTAGCCCTGTAGCTATCAATAATCTTTCAGCATAAAAAAGGACTTTATTTTGTTGGATCACTCGGTCATTGCCAATTCCTTCAATTAATACTTTATGGCGTGCGCTACTTCATTATTATCAAGACACAATTGTTACCACCATGCTCAAGCACGTCTATATCAGTACCACCTCCTCACTGTGCTCATGAATTTCACTTTATCCCAGTGCCTGAAGAGTACATTTTACAGGAGCTACTAACACTAAAATGAAACAATAAATGTGGTCCAGACCAATTGCAAAAACAGTGCAGAGAAGAGCAACCACATTAATAAAGGGGATAGAAAAACTGCTTTATGAGATTACACTTGTTTACATTAAAAAAGCGGCGTCCAAGAGGGGATATGATAACTATATACAAATATATTTAGGGTGAATACAAGGAACTTTAAAAATAATGAATCATCCCAAGGGCAGTACATATGAAACACACTTATCCCTTAAGTTTGGAGGAAAGGAGATATCACAGCAACAAAGGAAAGGGTCCTTTACAGTAAAGGCAGTTAAAATGTAAAATTCATTTCCCATGGAGACTGTTATGGCAGATACAATATACAGCTAAACCCCGTTATAACGCGCCTCGTTATACCGCGATTCTGTTATAACGCGGTTTTCCTGTGGCTCCCGTTTTTTTTTTTTTTTTTTTTTTTTTAAATAAATTTTTTTTACATTTTTTTTTTTTGCACACTGCACACACTGCACACACTCACTGCACACACACTGCTCATTGCTCACACTGCCACACTGCACACACACTGCACACTGCACACACACTGCTCATTGCTCACACTGACACACTGCACACACACTGCACACACACTGCACACACACTGCTCATTGCTCACACTGCCACACTGCACACACACTGCACACTGCACACACACTGCTCATTGCTCACACTGACACACTGCACACACACTGCACACATCTCCTGCCCCGCGGGCTGTCCCGCGGTGACAGGGGGAAGCGGGGAGCGGAGGGACATGCCCGCTCCCATCTCCTGTCCCGCGGGATGAATCTGCGTTAAAGCGGCGGCCATTTTTTTTTTTTCGCGACCCTTTTAGTAACGCGGTGGTCTCGGGGTGGACCCCGAGACCCGCGTTATAACGGGGTTTAGCTGTATTTGAAACTAGTGACAGGGGCTAGAATGGTATTAGAGTTGGTTCTGATCTGTAACTCCATCATTGGTAGCTTTAGAAAGGTACTGTAGCCTTGGTCCCAAATACCATTGGTACATTATGGTAGTCCTATCTGTTTCTGGTCATCCATCCCTCACAATTTCATCTTCAGCATGGTTGCTTGTTCAATCAGGTCATGTGGTTATTCCGAATGGTAGTGGTACCAGTGTACAGTACATGGCTAGTGGACTCCTTTCCAATGTATGTTGTTGCTATTTTGTGCATTGGTTAGTTTGTGGCCTGCGATTACAATGCGAATGATCATCAGGAATAGCGGCTCTTCGATGCTGGTATACAGGATCATCTGGCTAGTGAAAGGGGAGCAGCCCTGAATATCGCACCACCGCTGGCAGCAGTTACAGTGGGTATATCAAGAAGGAAGCCTTAAGGACTTTTTAGGCAGATTTGAGTCACCAATGTTTACTCGGTAGCTATGCAGGTTGCGACTGCAGTTGGGGTGTCCTATAGTTAGACAGAGGTGCTAGGGCCGAGCAATGTTGCTGGGCAGGGAAAACAGTCCAATTAAAGCCGGTTACAGTCATTCTGTAGGGGATCAAGATAACACAGAGCCACTAAGCAGTATAGTACTGATGCCGAGTCAAAGAAATCCTCTGAAGTGTGATTTCAGACCCGGAGGAAAAATCAAACAGGGAGGATATGGGGGTTTAGGGAAACAGTTTAAAGCCATCAAAGTCTATAAGGCGGGGGCTTGGAGCTTACACTTTTTTTCAACAATTAAAGATAAAATATGAAAGGGTGATTACATAAAAATTTTCACACTTATTCCTAGTTATGTTTTTCTTTTTAGACAAACAACTGAAGAAGGTTGAATAAAAATGATGATTGGGATAAAAGGGTTTTTCCATAACCATTCTGGAACTAGTTGCTGGCTTTTCTAAGCCACTGCTCCAGCAGTATGAGCAAAATCAGCTTGAGGGTAACCAGCTGTCAAATCCTACTTTTGAACTTCTCACTCCTCACACATGTACCTAATCTAGCTATTAGCGTATCTCACAGGTAACTCAGGTGTGCTCCACAAGGAACATTAAACTATCAACCAAGAAGTGGAAGTGGTCTGCTTTTAAAGAAAGCCAGGGGGAGTGAGCTACTACAGGTATGCACTCATTTGGGTGTTACATGAAGGATGTGCACTAAAATGGATATGGTATAACAGAACAGGGACAAAAATACTCACTGTGCCATCTGCCAGGGTGCTAGACACATACTGAATTTAAACACTTTATTTTACAATAAATAAAACTCTACTAACTGTAGGAAGTGATTCAACTTGATTCCCACAGGACACAAAATTATATTGGGTTGACAATTTTAAGGCACCTTAAAAATGGGGTACAGTGTCAGACCCAACTAGATCAGAAGTTGAACCCACACAATCTCTGTTGTTTAGAACAACAGCCCTAGCAGTGTGAGATAAACAAACCGATGGGTTGCAGTCAGGGCCTCCAACAGAAATCATGGGGCCCGGGACAAATGAAAGGAGAAGCCCCCCCCCCCCTCCCAACCCATAGCGCACCCCTCCCCCCCAAACCCATAGCGCACTTACCACGAAAAAATATATTTTAGCGCGCAACTTTTACTTAACTGTTTTCTTATTGTGATACAGAAAAAAACATTACAATGCAACCTGTTTATTTTCATATTTTCAACAAAAGACATGTGCCTTTCTTGCTGGGTGAGTGGGTGGGTGAATGACGGTGGCTGGGTGACAGTGAATGACGGTGGGTGGGTGACAGTGAATGACGGTGGGTGGGTGACAGTGAATGACGGTGGCTGGGTGACAGTGAATGGCGGTGGGTGGGAGACAGTGAATGACGGTGGGTGGGAGACAGTGAATGACGGTGGGTGGGAGACGGTGAATGACGGTGGGTGGGAGACAGTGAATGACGGTGGGTGGGAGAAAGTGAATGACGGTGGGTGGGAGACAGTGAATGACGGTGGGTGGGAGACAGTGAATGACGGTGGGTGGGAGACAGTGAATGATGGTGGGTGGGAGACAGTGAATGACGGTGGCATTACCGTAGCACATAGCCGCCAAGGTAAGGAACGAGTCTTTATTGATGTGTGTTTTTTACTGATAGTGTAGATATGCAGAGGGTCTCCGGAGCAGAACCGCGTTGGTTTCAGCTCCGAAGACCCCCTGCACATGTCCACTATCAGTAAAAGTTGTTTTTAAATACTTTATTTGTTGCCGATGTTTGCGCTGAGAGAGCGGCTTGTCTCTCTCAGCTGCAAACATCTATCGGCAGAAAAGGCCTTATCGGGAGCCAGGCTGTATCGGCACAGGCTCATCGGCAGCTTTGCTTTCGCAGTGCTTCGGCAGGGATCGGAAGGATTCGGCCCTTACTGAATACTGCGAGGGCAAATCGCCCAAAAAAAGCCTTTTCGCAATTCTTGCCGAAAATTTTGTATCGGGGCTTACTGCATGAGGCCCTTAGCTCCATATTTGCCCTGTGATTTGGGGAGTCTGTATTACTTGTAATAATATTACAGTTTTCTTATGGTGAGTTTTGCACCTATCTTGCACCATTTCTACCCTTTAATTTGCCAGGTCTGAGGTGATGCTAACCGCACTGCACAACAATCGGCACAAGATGTACTAAACGTCTAACCAGAAAACACGCTTCTTACATATGGTGAGAATAAAGTGTTCGCGCCAAAACACATTTTCTTTGCATCAATGCATTGTATCTCCTTCAGTGTCTTCAACGAGCTGGGCCTTCCTGTATACAGTGTAGCCATGTATAAGAATGGTATACAGTTCTTTCTCATGCTGGCAGTAAAACCTGGTAAGTGCAGGATTGCCAGCATCAATCATGGAGGTTTGCCCTCACACCCTGGTGAGGTGTCATATGTATACAAGGGGAGTGGTAACATGCTCTGTGTCCACTATTAGTGACACAAGAGGTGTGGCTGTTTTCTGAGTCTATATAAGACACAGCACTGCCAAAAGTTAGTTGGTGTTAATCAAGTGTTCCATAGTGATTGGAGAGTGTTAAGCTAGGGATCCGTTATGGTCCAGTTCAGGAGGTCTGCAGCAGTTAAGGCTGTCAGATATACTAAATAGGATCTACACTGTGATCAGGGACCTGACACAGGTGGTGATCTCCCTAAGGGGAGAGGTGACTCAACTTCATAAGGAGGGAAGGACCTTCTGAAGGGATGAACCGTACTACAATGAGCGGCTGAGTACGACCGCTGTGAGGGGCAGGCTGCTAAAGATGTCAATAAAGATGCCCAGATTCAACAGACCCTTGCTGTGTATGTGTGGAGTCATTGCACAGAAGGAGGCACCACAGAGGAGGTCCTTATCAGTTACATCCCCCTGCGGACGCAGAGATCCTGATGAGGTGGAGGCGCTGCATCAGATGTGAGTAAGACTCTAAGAACACTACCTCAGATGCCTGTCGTGCTGATATCCCCATACCAACTCAGGGGGAGACTCAGGAGTCCTGTAAGCCAGCAGGTGCACCACACGCTATACATACATGTAATGGGGCTAGTAGACCACAGGGGCCAATGTGAGATTGGGTGGCCTAGGAAAAACCGTTACAATTGGAGGCGCTGCTGAGATGCCTATCAACAGGACAGGCTTTTGCTAGGCACACTAGGAAACAGGGAGAGTGTATGCTGCCAGTCAGTCCTGTGGATGGAGATGGAGCCTAGGGGTAGTCAGGGGTCTGATGGATTTGTCAGCTCGCAAATGACAACCTAGGATCCTGAGAGGGGTACAGTGGTTCTGGAGACAGGGCTATAGCTGTCCTAGTCACCTTGAGGCAGCTAGTTGGTAGGATGCCTAAAGGAATAGCCTGTTAATGTGGTCAGGAATTCTGGAGAGGGTCTGCGCTAGGCTGGCCAACAGTAGGTAGACGCCCTAGTACTGCATGGGAGAAGCCAGAGTACTCTAGCCAGGAGCCAGAACACTTACCACAGAGCACAGACTGGAGGAAGGTGGACACAGCATACACAGAAAGAGTGAGCCTAGCCTGAGGTAGTGCAACATGAGTCAGACATACATAGATACACGTAGGTGGTGCATCGTGGCATTCTTTATTGCATCGGAATGGCAGCTGCCCCGCAGAGAGGAGCTCCATGTGCGATAACAGTATTAACAAAGTAAAGATGGCGACCGCAAGAAGGGAAGATCCGCGCGGTGCGGAGAATCCAAGATGTCGGACCGTGGCCGATGGAGGGAGCGCACGTGGGGTGCGTGCTACTGAGGAACAAGCTGCAGAAGGAACTTTTGCCCGCATGTTGTGGAATGGCGCTAAGGCGGTGGCCGCGCCGTTT
>WSYH01015199.1:0-14600 GCA_036426205.1 Ascaphus truei
ATATATATATATATATATATATACACACACACCTCTTTCATTAACCCCTGGTTCTCAACCCAAAACATGCCCTGGCATATGCAACAATGTAACACAGACTCTGCATACCACAGTAAGGGTTTTGCTAATCTTAGTCCTTATGGAGAAGACGTCCCTGCTTCAGCACGATCTTGCTTCCTTTCCTTCTCAGGAGAACTCGGCCCCACCTGAGCCCAGAGAAACTCTCCTCTGTAGGTCCTCTTTAACCAGCTGCTGCAGCTGGGTAGCACTTCTATCTCCCCCTTCTCTAGGGAAAACAGTCACTCACTCTCTGACTCTCAGCATGGCATCACTCTGTGTTTGCCTTAAACACTTCCTTATTCACTGAGGGAGTCCATCTTGATTAATTAGTCAGTACCTGAAACAGCCATTCCATGGAAGATTAACTCTGTGTGAGCTGGAAAACACATTTACTGCACTGTTCCAGCAGCTAGAGATACCTGATGGTATCACAATAAGATTATGATACCACACCTACAACACACACAACACCACCACACACACACACACACACACACACACACACACACACACCTTGTGGTGTGTGTATAATATGTGTGTGTGTGTGTGTGTGTGTGTGTGTTGTGTGTGTGTGTGTTGTGTGTTGTGGTGTGTGGTTGTGTGTGTTTGTGTGTGTGTGTGGTGTGTGTATTTTTATATATATATATATTTTTTATAAATCAAACCAAATGAAGAGATCAGTATTAATATATCTAGCTCACGTGGTGGTTCTTCTTCTTGTCGCCTTTTTCACCCACCACACCTTATAATTGTATATATATTGTATCTATATATATATCTTTTCTATTGTGTGTCCTGTTTTGTGTTTGTTTGTGTGTGTGTGTTGTGTTTTCTCTGGCTGTCCTGTGGGTGTGGTGGGATGGAGAGGTAGGGGGGTGAGGGTGAGGCGGCTTGGTGTTGGAGCGGGTCGCTGTCAGAGTGCGTGCTGGCGGGCGGTGGCGGCATGCAGGGCGGGGTGGGCTGCTGGGGGTTGGGTGGTGAGGGTAGTGATGAGTGAGATGTGCACAATCTTGGAATTTGTGGGGACCATTAATTATTAAGATCAGTATTGCTCGCCATGTACAGATGACTGCAGTCCTTATTTATATTTATAGATCTGAAAATTACGTAATTTGTTCTAAATTTCACTCCAAGCATGCACCAATTTGCATCACATTTGCACTATTTCATATTCTTTTCCTTTTCAAAAATCCTCGGAAGGTCACTCGCTTCCACTCCCACTCCCTCCCAAGACTCCTCCCCAGATTTTTTCGTGTTCTTGTGTGTTTCCTTGGTGTGGTTATGAAATACTCAGTTGTAAAAATTCTTCCTCCCTCACGTTTTCGCACGTGTCGCACCTTTTCACCATTGTGTCCAGTATTTTTGGACAAGCCACCTGGCTACCCTAGTTTGGGGTCACCATTTTTGTGACTCCTGTGTTTAGCTCACGTTTTTGTAGAAACCATGACATCCCCAAACATGTAGCACCAGCCCCATACCTATTATGGTGCCATTTTGTCTTCAAGTGTTTGTGTTCACTCTCCTAAACAAGTATCCCTGAGGAAGATTTCCCTGGGGACTGAAACGTCACCTCCTTAGCCTTTTTTATAACATTGGTTCATGTATTAATTGGGATGGCGCTTACATGTTGTTCAACTGAAGAATGATGCATACATAATAAAGTAATCTTCAGAAACATTCCACCCCTTGAGTGGAAAGCAGCAGATTTCTAGAGCTTTAGTAATAGCATAAGGGAAAGCAACAATCACTCACACCAGATCACACCAGACACCTAACATTTAGAGTGATTGTTAGTAGTTAAGGCTTAATCAACACCCAATATGTTTGTTGATCTCTAATGGTCAATGAAGCAAAGCAGATATTCTAATGGGATCGATCCATTTCTACATACATTTTGCCCAGATCTAGTAGATGTAGAAACAGATTTAATACTATTTCAATAGCACTTTTTCTCCTAATATGACAACGAAGTCTTGACAACACCAATATAGCACGTGAATGAAATTAAATTTTATAGGCAGTCCTGTCCCCATGACTATATGATGAATAGTTTTTTTGTAGCACTGACCAGACCCTCTTGGAGATACATAGCCTATGCTATCTAGTGTGTGGTGCAATACTTGTTAGGGTCAGAGAGCTGAGTCGGATCTTGTGATTAGTGGAGATCAGGACGGCTTAGGTTCGTCTCTTGTGTTCAGCGCCTCCCAGCCGCGTAGTGGTTCCAGGGTGTCCAGAAACACCCCCCCTATTGCATCATCTCCCTCCTCCGCCCAATGACTGATTACTTATACAGAGGTGTCATAACAAGGGTCTTTATGGCAGGGCAGGCACATCCACTGCAGATCTCCATACAGCGATGCAGAGTCTCAGAGGTCCCATACTTCTGGATGGTGATCTCATCATCCCGCCATGGTGAGACTGACAGCTCTCTGCTTCCTCTCTCTTCCAGGCAGAAAGGACTGACTCTAAATTTGGCAGTGGAGCGGCCATGGTCTATACCTATCACTGATTACACAGGCCATGACCACCACCTTACTCCTGTCCATCATAGAAGCATGGGTAGGTGTCACAAGCCCCACAGATTAACCCCTTACAGCCTTGCACTAGCAGGACTTACATAACAGAGTGGGGAAGAGGCAAAAAACATACACTGTTACATATTATATTACAGGCAAAAACAACAGTCGTACATCATTGAAGAAAGAGATAAGTACCTACGCCTGATTATATCACTCATCACTCGTCTATATACATAATGCAGATAATACCTAATGACCTATAAACACCCCTCAGATACTTGGAAAGAATTGAATTTGAATATGCAAAGTAATTCAATCATTTTTTTTTTTGCCTATTTCCATGTTCTCAGTGTGTTCCTCTCCCCAAAGGCTCTATTTCAGGGGTCTGGATGTTTGTGACTAACCCCATAACATTAGATTTCTTCTGCGTTAGCCTTACAGAATTTAGTGGATAGGATATATGGTAAATGCATTATCACTGCCGTCCAGAAAAATGAACGCCAAGCTATTGAATTGAGTAACAAAATGGTTAACACAGTTATTATCTTTAGAGAATAAGTGTTACCAAAACACAGACGTAATGTAGGTAAACTTCACGTTAAATGGCCTAACATAGCTTAGTGATCTGGCCCTTAACCCTTTAGACAAAGGGCTATGATGCCATAGGTACGTCATAATAATTCTGCTCTTTTCTTCTAGGGGCACGGTAGGGCTCCTCCCCTTCCGTCATCAGTGGGGTGGGCACTCAAAGGTTCTTAGCAAATGATTCCCGCTGAAGACAACGTAAGACAGGTCAGGGGACTAAGATTTACTGCATGTTTGCTAAAGCATAACATTAATATTGGAACTCCAGTGCTATCAAAACACATCAAAACAATTATCTTAATCCGCCTATGCCTCCTGCCCCCCACATTTTATAAAGATGTTCTTGCTATTCTAATAACTGTGTTTTTTTGTTTTTTTTTATCCTAGTATTGCATCAATTACCTTTAAAAAAATTACACTTCCATTTCACATTAAAATATGTGATCAAGATACGTAAAAATGAAGCTGGCAGGCAATTTGTAAAAAAAAAACACATTTGTGGCAGTAATGTTTGATTAAACCACTAAATAACTGCAGTTTTGCACGTCCCCCTGCAAACAGATTCATTGAATGTGGAGATACACACCACCTTCCAGTAAGTAGGACAGACCACATTGGGCAAGTTGCCCTGATTCTGGTGAATCAATGTGTTTATCAAGATGAACATGTCACTGTGAAGACTGAAGTTGCCACAGTGCCTGTTCTTCTTTCCAAAAACCAGCACAGCCCCCACTGTGTGGAACACGGGTGATTTTTTCCGCTAGTACACACACATTTAAATGTAAAAGTAGGCCAAAGCAAGGTTGGTCGTCTAACAATCCAAACTAATTACTCTAAATCAAATTCTCTGATCCGGCTCTTTATTTGAACCCCAGGGGGTGTGGAGCAGAGATCCGTTCCGTAGTTACGGCAGCGTGCGCTATAAAACCGGTTTACTGTGCATTTAAACGTGAATCTAAAAGTAGGCACCGATTCCCTACTGAGAATTAATTTGCCTAATTGGCACGATAACTGACCAAATAAGTTATTTTTGACACCATTCATGTGAAAAAGATTACCAATATTACTTCTAACTTCTGTATCATCACACTCATAATCACCTTTTTAACTCAGACTGTCCACCTTTATTAATAGCCCCCTTCTGGTGAACGCCAGCCAGCACCACTCCACACCTCTTTCTCATTAAAAATAACCATATTCACCACCCCCCCACAAAGCCTAAGCCTCCCTGACATAGGGCTACATCTCAAAGTCCGTTAAATTATCGCATTTATATGACCCATTATATATATATATATATATACAGCTCAACCCACCCCGTTTATAACGACGATCCGTTACCCAACGCGATCCGCTTAAGCGCGGTGCAAGCGTGGGCTCCCAGTTTTTCGTATTTACGAATACTTTACACACTGAGTATTTGTGTCTTAAATACTTTATTGTACATGCATACACAATTGTACATTATTCTAAACGCAATCTGCTTATAACGAAGCATGTGAGGTGATTGAGGTTGGAACGGTCCCACCTGGGGACCGAAACATATCGTTTTTTTTTGTGTTTCTATCAAATATAGAAATGTAATTGATTACTTACCTGCGTGCTGTCCCTTGATGTCGTGTTTGCAAACCGGTATCGTATGGTCTTAGTTATGCTTTAATGGGTTAAGCAACAAGCCTTATTAACTTGCATATGGTGCGCCAGCTGTGCATTGGATTCTAACTATATATATATAATCACATTGTACATTTTGTATTGAAAGGGTTAAGTCTATACTCAGTACAGTGCTTGTACGGCTATTCCAGTAAAAAACCTCAAATCATAAATCAGGGTCTGAATGTGAGCAACACCAGTTTTGGTGTGATCATAATTATCGTTTGTGCGTTATTTCCCTGCGCTAAACATTAACGGGTTTGAGGATCTGCGATGTTGGGTAAATGACTCATAGCATATGATTTGCATACGAAGGAAGCCTACTTGTCAGTAAAATTTATGGTCTGAGAATTTTTCTTTCTCCTTAAACGCGAGCACATCATAACGCCGATCACCTTAATCAAATATGCAATATACAATAATGTGGTAACGTAGTGATAAATATTAACAGACTTCTGTGCTCTGGTCCTCAGTACGTAGCATTGTGCACAATGAATAATATGGAAGAGCATGCTCAGCATATCTAATATCTAGTTTGGCTCAAGAGATCAAATCATCTGCAACTAAGTAACAAACAGGCCGAATGGATTTTGCACTGAATCTCAAACTTTAAAGGTTTGAGTCCCAACTAGGACCAACAGTATCTACTACTGACAGTGATCTGTTAAAACGAGTAATTGATGCCATCATCCGAAACGGATCATCTTTGCACAATTAGGAGAACTGCATAAACCACATTATTCTGTGTCTGTATCACTTCTAAGTGGATCCCTTAACCCAGGGTGGGTCAAGTCCGTCTTCAAGGGCCACCAACAGGTCAGGTTTTCAGGATATAGCTGCTTCAGCTAAGGTGGCTCGATCAGTCCCTGCTTCAGCACAGGTGGCTAAATCAGAGCTCACTCTGCGGATTGAGCCACCTGTGCGTCAGGGATATCCCAAGAACCTGACCTGTTTCTGGCCCTTGAGGACTGGAGTTGGCCACCCCTGCCTTACCTACAGAAAAATACACTGCTGTATTCCGACTTTAATGCAACTGTTTCTGGCTGTACAGCCATTGAAGTAGTTAATAAGCTTATCGTATGGTTAGCTGCTTCCGCTGCATTATATCCAGAATATAATGAAACGAGGACTATAGAAACACAACGAAAATCTCTTCCATTTTATGGCACTATGAAGCAAGCATTTGCTGTGCTATTTCCAACGTTCATGTGCATTGCTCCTCAACAAATGTGATACTGACCATGGGATTGAGAAGACAAGCTCTTCCGCAGTTGTGTTACGTTTCCATTAAAACCATAAAAGCATTGTAGAGATTTCACGTTGGGCGGAAGTTCTCCAAATACCAGCTAACAAGTTATCAAAAAAAGCTTAATCGGGGGAGATTGCAGCTTGGCCACACATTTCTTGAGCAAAGGAGGATTTTCTTCCGGCTTTATTTGTAATGCAGATTGAAGACTGTCGCTGGCAGAGAAAGAGCTGCATGCCGTAGTGAGGCAGGACAGAAAACACAGGCTTTCAACCCAGATCAGTCGGATAGCCCACGTAAAGCTTATACCAATTCTGGAAGCAGGAGAGCAGTAGTTGTAATCTAGCCAGTTAAAAAGGCAATTCCAATTGGCACTTGAAAATAAATGTCGTTTTTTGTTTTAATATATGCACTCTTGATTATCTTTATTGACCACAAAAACCCTAAGCTGCCGGTTTCGATTGTTTCTTCTTCGCTTCTCAATCATCAGAAGATCCTGTTCCCCAGGATTCACTAATGGCTGCCTTTCAATTTCAATCAGTCCTTCATCAGTTGTAATTTAGTGTGCTACATAAGTTATCTAGCGTTAGGCTGCGCTTATATTTGCCGGCGACAGCAGAAGCGACGTGCGTCAAACCAAATGCATTGCCGCCGTTGCGTGCGCTTATAGTACGCACTGATGCGATTGAGCTACGGCTTGGTCGCGATTGCTGGAAGTCATCTCCAATTTGATTGTTCCAGACCGCAGCCTGACTTTGCCGGCACTATAACCGTATAGCTTAGGGACCGAGTCCATAACGACAGGCCAGCTGAGACCGTGGGACGCTCCGCGCTGAGCCCCTCATCCTCAATGAGGATGCCTTGAGAGGGGCTCACGCGAGCGTCCGCAGCGTGCTGAAGAGTGGAGGTTTTCAGCCGAGCGCCAAGCTGTTTTTAGCGCGCTGTGCGGCTGAAAACCTCCAATCAGCACGCAGGACGTCACGCCCTTGACTGTCTGCGCCGTGACGTCGACGACAGTCGTCGCGGGCGATTGCCCACGACGTCACTGCCCCCCCGCCTCCAAACCCCCCGGCTCCTCCGACAGCGCCGCCCTGGCTCGCCTTTATGGGCATGAAATCGCCCTATTTCAGCAGGCGAGCCTCAGCGTCCGCGGCTCGGATCACACTCCCCCTCTAATGGCCCGGGCCTTGTTTGCAGCTCAAACTCTGCTGGGAATATGGCAACAAATTATCACAACAGAAGTGTTTGCAAACATCTTGCAGTGCTTGGGAGGGGCTAAGCCTGTTTATAGAAATCAAAGGATGCTCAGTAATTATAACTAATTAAAAAATGGAATTAGAGAGTTAATTAATTTTTTTAGTAAGTATTAAGTAATACTACAGAACTGATTTTTTTTTTTAAAAACACATGTACTGTAGCTCTGGCATGGATTGCTCCTTTAATGGGGCGCTCCTGTTAATTTGTACTCAAACAACCTCATTTTGAACAATTGCAATATATTTCTTCCTAAAACAATTTGAGAAAAAGGCGAGATCCAAGAAAGGGTCCACAAACAATCTCCTATTTGCAGTAATCTCACAGGGGGGTGTTCCTACATGTATTGTCCCTTGTTGCACTTGACCACTTATATCTATTAACCTTTTGTTGATAGGTGGAACGAGTAGCTATTTGGGGTTTTTGTATTTCCTAAAACAAATGCCATAATACTAAAACGACAGTAGTGGACATAAAATAGTTTTCTCTTTTTCTTTTTAAACAGCTCATCAAGGTGCATGCGAGGCAGCCTAGTGGATGGTGGGTTTAGATTCAAGCTCTGTCCATACCGGAGCACTATATATGCTTAAAATACGCTAAATAAATAAGCTGTGCAAGAACACAGGGTGTGATTCAAGCATCGAAGACCACTAGATGTCAACTAGATCAAAATCTAGAAAGGCGTTATCTGTTTTAAACAGAATATTCCCACAAGATGAAATGGCGCAAGCAGGGAGCTCCCGAGCACCCAACCCCGCGGGGGATCTGAAACAGATGAAGAAAGTTTCAGGAAAGATCTGAAAATCTGGACCAGCAATTATATGACCAGAAGTCGTAATGAACAGATGGCGAAACACGTAGGTTTTTTTGAACCTCTGAGGACCCCGTAGCCGTTGAAGAAAGTCCTGTCCCCTACGAGCCACCGTACCGCAGCGCATGCAGATGCGGAAGTGCTGACACGGCACCAGTACCACGAGGATCAGATGATCCGAGTTCAGAGCGCGCGTTTGCCAACAAGGACTCTCTACTCCGGTGGATTTCTTGTGACTCAAGAGAGGTCGTGTGCCCTTTAGCACTCAATGACGTTTATATATTGGGAAAATGTAGTGTACTTTTTTCCCATCATATTTGTATGCTGTTTCATTGAACTGATCACGCATGTTCTCTCGATGCATTCTTTAAGAGATTTAAGCGTGGCAAGATATTCCCTGCAGAAATCCATGTGAGTGATTTGTTCACTTATCACTTGAGCACAATCATCAGTTTTATGGTATTAACTGGTTATTTGTGTGATGGTTGCACCCTATTGCGCTAAATTTTTCATCACCAGATAACGCGCTAAGTTGGTCAAAGAGGACTTTTTTGAGAATTCAAAAAGCCAGATACTATGCTAAGCGAATAGATTAACTAAACACCCAAAATTACAACAATCCAGGCCCTCAAAACCACGGCTAACCCAAATTAATTGTGGAGGAATTTAAAAATCTTTACGAAAATGTAATAACGGAGAGAATGCACATGATAATAGCACAAAAGAGGGTTTGAGGGGTGTCCTCCAAAGCTCACCCCTACCAAGACTGAGCGGTTGGAGAGAGAATAATGGGGAAAAATTCACAATGGAAAGACTCACACAGTTGATTAAAAAAGTAACCCTCTAAAGCCCGGGTTTCATGGTTTCTCGAACCTGTATTATAAAAAATTAGTAACACACAGCCCCATGCCTCTCCGAATATTTAATGCTGGGACCCCCTTTCCGGGACCATGCTCAGCGTCCACTCTCAATCTATAACTTGGGAAGATCCTATAGACCGCGTGTGCGCAAACTGGGGGGCGCGGGCGGTTGCAGAGGTCCTGCGCTCTTCCCAAGGCATTTAAAAATTAAATCCCAGGGGACCGCACGAGGCCTCTTGCAACCTCTACTTACCAGGTCAACCGGCTTCATGACACCGACTATAGCAACGCGGCTTCAATGTTGCCGCAGGGTCATGTGACATCACGGTTGCCACGTTAACAGTGACTCAAATGACGCCACGGGTCACGTGACGACACACGACCCCGCTGAGTCATTGATGCTGCACACGAGGTAAGGGAGTTGGGTGCTCCGCAGAGGAGAGCAGGCAGGGGGGGACGCGCAAATAAAGTTTGCGCGTCCCCGCTTTAGACTGTAAAAGCTTAGAACCAATCTCCCTAATAACAGGACATTAAAATATTGCTAAATTAAGGGCCAACAGATTGAGTCACCTCCTGCCAGACTAATCCACCCAGATCAAGGCGGATTATAAACGATCGACATGCAGCGGTAACACACATGAATTATGATCTGCTAGAGTAGCCATGCAAATTCTATCAAAGTTATGGTGCCAAGTCTATATGCAAAAAGCTTTTGACAGTTGACTGGCCTATCTAAAAGCCCCGCTTGAGCATTTGGTTTCAGTGAAAGACTTACAAATGCATAACTGTCCCTTATCGCAGGCCCATCCGCCAGTGTGACTAAGAGACTTTCCCTCCACTCTGTTCAATATTAGTCCTTATGCAACCAAGAAGTGGCACATAGTTTATAGTCAGTCCATTAATACCTCTTAATAGGCTTAGGACAACACTTCTTTACATAAGGTTTACAAAGATACTTCTTAACAGAAATATATTCTATAGGAACATCGGGAAGTGGTCACCCCACAATATCTCCTGGATTGGGAAAATTGTAGCTAATGAACCTCCTCCCACGTATTTTTATTTATTCCAGACTCTCTCCAGTCCACTAGATGAAGAATATACTCTCACTTCAATCCGTGATCTCGCAATCATCTGGGGAGGTAAAAAAAAAGCGAGAGTAGAACAATTTTGCGGAAACAACTATGCGGGGGGTCTAGCGGTACCTTGCTTGTTATATTTTAGGAGGCGGCCAGGCTCATTATGTCATTTCCCAATGGCAACAGACCCAGAATGAAAAAGGATGGGTAGCATTGGAGAAAGAAGTTTGCTCCCCATTGGATGCTAAACGCCTAATTTCCCAAAAAAAGGCAGACGTTTGTCAAAAAGACCGCTATCCTCAGTGACCAATTCATTGTCAATCTGGGAGGCCTCTTAAATTTAAATGCACCCCCGACTACCAAGAATTCATCGATGACCCCTTTGGGGATAAGCCAGAGTTTGCTTCGGGTATGATTAGCGCTGGTTCTCACTCTGAAAAATAACAGGCTTAAGAAGCTAAGGGATCTAAAGTAGAAGTATCAAAATGTTTATCAATCAATCTGATACAAACATCCCCCATTCTGAATTCTATAGGTACCCATCCAGATTATAGCATTTTACTAAACAACAACACCCCTTCCCCCACTGACTACGAAAGTCTGTCTTATAGAGACTGACAACCCCGGACTCACATCGAAATGTATAGAGAAGTAACCGGTTTCGGTCCTAAGGTGAGACATAGTTGAGCTATATGACACATGTGAGGCAGATTTAGGAGAGGTACTGGAAGTGGAGGAATGGTCCGATAGTCACTGCAAAGCCAAAAGCTCAATATGCCCGACATTAAAGTAGAATGCATATAAAGTATTAATAGATGGTACCTCACCCCTCTAATTATCTAATTTCTGACGGGATACTCCCCATTGTATCTCAGACTGTGTGAGAGCCCGCGACCTGTTCCTATCTATGGTCTTGTCCTTGATCTCCCATTTGGGAAAAATTAGGGATGGCTACAGAATATTTTCAAAGTTAAAGAAATTCCATTGGACCCGTGCTAATTGTCTTAAATAGGCCAACTCCGGGTCGAGCCAAAATAGAGAACAAACTAGTTGCTACTGCTCACTCCGCAACAGAACAAGGTGCGAGATCGTAGCATTATCGAACAACGAAACCCCGTCAATTGTGCCAAATGGAAAATTGACATTCTAGTTAATGACACTGCCGTAAATTTCCTAAAAGTCTGGACTCTCTGGCTGGCTCAGACAGACATCCTAAGGGTTGAGAGGACCACAATCTGGCTTTGGTGGATCAAATGCGTTCACTTTTGACAGTAGAGATGTCAGGGGCATTTGGTGATCCAGGGAACTCCAGTTATAAAAGAGTGTTTGACCATAGACGAAAACAACGGAAAAACGGTCCGTACTAGGATCGTCCACAGGGTGGCAAATTCAGCTCCAAAGCTTGGGGAGACCAGACGGAGGGAACGTACCCCCCATCCCCCTCCCCCTCCAAAACAATGACTCTATGCTTGGTCTTTGTATTGCTAAAAAACATAAAAATCAAGTTATAAAAAACAGCTCATGAAATTATTGTTTTTAGTTTCAATCCCATTTAACCACTCACTGGTTGAGCACAACTGGAGCCTGCGTGTATGTACCAAGATCATATTTTTTTAAATATCTGTGCTAAAATTAGTAAAACCTTCATAAATGTGTATCCTATGTAGTATGCATGTATGTATTTATGCATGTATGTATGCATGTATGTATGTATGTATGAATTGATTCATACATAACACATTAGTTCTTTGAAATAAATTTGATACATTACATTGTGTTGAACACAATATTATACTACTACAAAAAAATGATTTGTATTTTCTTACACTTGTTATTTTGCAAATATACTGTAAACTATTAGTGTAATGTGGGTTTATAATAGCCATACTGTGAAAATAATACCTTTGTTTAACCTATAAAATAAATATCCCTGCTGCGTCAAATACCTTTTTGGTTGATACATAGCAACTTCTTCTGCGCTAACATACACAGATTTTGGGGGATTACATCAAATTGTTTCAGACAATTTTTATGCACTTTGTCCTTCTTTTGCAGTCCCAGAAACATTCTTTTTTCGTCGAGCCCTTGTACATCTCTACGCCCCGCACCATCCATTTCTGTGCCCAACAAAGTAAAAACTCCCTTTTTGATGCCGACAATGCAGATTGATGAATCCCCTCCCCCCCCCTCCCACCAGTTGTTTTCAGGAAATTCCAGCTTCAGCACCAGGGGCCCAACCAGTCCCAGCTTCACACCAGGGGCGCAACAATTCCCAGCTTCGCACCAGGGGGCCCAACCAGTCCAGCTTCAGCACCAGGGCGCACCAGTCCCCTTCACACCAGGGCCACCATCCCAGCTTCAGCACCAGGGCAACCAGTCCCAGCTTTCAGTACCAGGGTGCGCAATCAGTCCCAGCTTCAGCACCCAGGGCCCACCAGTCCCATTGCACCAGGGGCGCAACCCAGTCCCAGCTTCAACCAGGGGCGCAATCAGTCCCAGTCCTTCATAGCCAGGGGCCCACCAGTCCCAGCTTCATACCATGGCGCATCAGTCCCAGCTTCAGTACCAGGCACAACCATCCCCTTCAGCACACGATGGCTTCGTCAAAGACTGAGTCTCTGGATTAAGCCACCTGTTCTTAGCTGGGATAAACTGAAAACCTGACCTGTTGGGTGGAGGGGAGTGGGGGCTTGGGACGATAGATTGACACCCCTGCCTTATAAACCCTTGCAAGTTTTTACTTGACCGAGTTCAAACTGATGAGTCCAAAAGCACAAACAGCTGTCTTTGATTACTGATTACTTCTCAGGCTTACGACGTTCCTGTTTAATGCAGCAGACAAGAACACTATGTCCATGCCCATGTAATATAGTGAACAGACACGTACGAGATACATGCCCATTGGGTACTCCTTTGTATGCAACTACCCAAATCCTTGCCTGCAGCATACCCTGGCCTGACCTGATAACGGGGTGAATGAAGCACCGATTTCATGGCTATTGTTCTATGCTTCGCTTAAATGTTCACATATTTTAACTCGTAAAAAGATAATAAAACCTCCATGCCTACTTAAGATGATCTTGACATCTGTGTTTCCTCTTTCCTTGTGCCTACAAACATTTTATGACAAAAAAAAATCCTTGGTATTGTTTATACCTGCTCTATATCGGGATATACTACTTTTAATATAGCATCCTTTAGTAAATCTTGCACACATGCCTTGATACTGTACCTTAATGTTACAAGACATGTTTTTAAAATAAGTCGAAACATATTTTAAGCAAAATCTCCAGTTCTGGAAGCTTGGTAAACCATCCTCCTCTCGTGCGAATGCCTGTCAGTAGTCCAGTGAGGTTGACCGCCATGTGTAGTCCCACTCATCCTCCCTTGAACCCCACCAACCATTCATTTTCTACATTTGGCGAAATACTGTAGGTGGTTGCACCAATACCCTGACGGTGGTTTGCCTGTGAACAGGACCTTACAAGTGCCGTAGCCACCGGCAAAATCTTTACACAAAGAGACGGTATCTAGTATGTCTGAGAATCATTTTTTATGAAATGTTTTATTAAAAGACTGAATGAAGTCTTTTTTTTTTCCACAACAAAAGACTATAAATATGTAATCAAGGAATGGAATTATGACTGTTCGAATAATTGGTGTCTTTAAAATTGTTACAGGACGGCAGTCAAATGTCATGTTACAGTGGGTATGGAGTAGAATACTTCTAAGTGTCATTCCAAAGTACCGCTGCTTTTTATTTGCAATTTCCAGTTCTGTTTCCTTCGAGAGTTTTTTTTAAGCTCTTGGTTCTAGCCCCAGGCTGCAAACTCTAGTCCTCAAGGGCTACCAAAAGGTCAGGTTTTCGGATATCCCTGCTTCAAAAGCACAGTCTTTGACTGGAAGCTGATTGATCAACCTGCGCTGAAGCAGGATACCGAAAACCGGGCCTGTTGGTTGTCCTTGAAGACTGGAGTTGGCCATCCCTGTTCTAGAGTATACAGTAACTTATCTAAAATGAGATCCGAGTTTTTCCACAATATTTATTAGGTTTCAGAAAATTCTCCAAATCAACCCCAGGACCATTGGTTTGTTTGTTTTTTTAAGAACTTCGACCACTAACAAACAATTCATAGAAAACGGCCCTTAAAAGCTTTTCACTTCATTTTTTTTATCATTTTATTTTAGTATTAAACTTTCTGAACACTTTACATAAATGTAACTCCCTCTGATACTAATTTTGATGTACATTAAATTGTATTCCTATAAAAATCCATAAACAACTTGTTTCACATAATTTACAAAAAAAAAAAACAAATTCCTTGCTCGAACTTGAAGAGGATCTACTTGCAATAGTTTTTTTTTTTTTTTTCTCAAGGCAAA
Source organism: Ascaphus truei (assembly GCA_036426205.1). Lineage (NCBI taxonomy): Eukaryota > Metazoa > Chordata > Amphibia > Anura > Ascaphidae > Ascaphus > Ascaphus truei. The sequence continues at coordinate 14,451 of WSYH01015199.1, forward strand.
CCATGTTAGCATTGTAATCTGTTATTAAATTCACATGGTAGCGTAAGTCACTTGTGCCAACTCCTCCTTTTATAATCAACGCACAGTAAAGCATTGAAGTTTTGTCTATAACAGTATTTTTTGCCTCACATTTCAAAATTAACAATGAAT
>WSYH01015200.1:0-14600 GCA_036426205.1 Ascaphus truei
CCCCCTAACTAATCGTGGGAGAACTAAACTCTTTCCCCACTTTACCCAGTGCACCTGCAGCAGGTCTCCTTTCAGTCTCTCACAGGGTTGTCTGTGTGTGCTTTCAGATCAGTATTGCAGCAGCGTCTCTCACCCTCTCTGTATAACTCTCAACAGTGTGTGCCTGGCAGCATGGGGGGGGGATCTCTGTATCATTTCCTGACCATACAGGCTAGGCTAATTAGCTCATTAACTCACAGCTGAACAGACCTTTCCAGAATGATTAACTCTATGAGAGCTGTAAAGTCCCACAACTGCCCCATTCTAGCCCTTAGAGGGCAGTGTGTGTCTGGCAGCATGGGGGGGGGGGGGAAATCTCTGTATCAATTCCTAACTTTACAGGCTAGGCTAATTAGCTCATTAACTCACAGCTGAACAGACCTTTCCAGAATGATTAACTCTGAGAGCTGTAATGTCCCACAACTGCCCCATTCTAGCCCTTAGAGGGCAGTGACGGCATCACAATATATATAATATATATATACACACACACATATACAGTGTTCGACAAATCACCCAAAAATCTACTCGCCCAACCAAAAAATCTACTCGCCACCTAGTGCCGCCCCTAGTCCCGCCCCCAACCCTGGTCCCGCCCCAACCCCGCTTTAAAATAAAATATATAAATAAAATACATTTAATAAATTCCTAGTCAGAACAACATTCGTTTTTGACATAAATGTATTTATTGTATTACATTATACTACAATTAGTCCTTGTTACGTGTGTGTGTGTGTGTGTGTGTGTGTGTGTGTGTGTGTGTGTGTGTGTGTGTACCAGTGTGTGTGTGTGTGTGTGTGACACACACAGGGGAGAGACCGCATGTATGTGGGGAATGTGGGAAGGGATTCAGTGTGTTATCCAGCCTGAACACACACAAGATGACACACAGGGGAGAGACCGCATGTATGTGGGGAATGTGGGAAAGGATTCAGTGTGTTATCCAACCTGAACACACACAAGAGGACACACACAGGTGAAAGACCGTATGTATGTGGGGAATGTGGGAAGGGATTCAGTGTGTTATTCAGCCTGGAAATACACAAGAGGGTACACACAGGGGAGAGACCACATGTATGTGGAGAATGTGGGAAGGGATTTAGAAACTTATCCCAACTGAACACACACAAGAGAACACACACAGGGGAGAGACCGCATGTATGTTTGGAATGTGAGAAGGGATTTAGTGACTTATCCAACCTGATCACACACAAGAGGACACACACAGGGTAGAGACCGTATGTATATGGGAAGGGATTTAGTCAGTTATCCCACCTGAACAAACGCAAGATGACACACACAGGGGAGAGACCGTATGTATGTGGGAATGGATTTAGTCAGTTATCCAGCTTGAACACACACATTAGGACACAAACAGGGGAGAGACATATCTCTAAAGCCAGGCATGATTAGGGATAACCATCTACAAAGACGCTCACATATAAGTGCACACACGTATTTGTGTTATGCTAAATCACAATGGAAAGTGACTTTAGTTTATGGTGCATAAAACGAGCATTTTAAAAAGATAAAAAATGTATAACTTTTTAAATGTAAGTCATTTGTATCATTCTTATTGTAGTTTTATTTAAAGAAAAATGTTGTTCTTAATAATGTTTTATATTTCCATGCTGTTGTTCTAATAAAATGTGCGTTCCCCATTATGCGGAAGCGTTCTGTAGCCTCATTTTAGTTGTGAATCGTAATAGTTTCGCCGCGACCAATTGGCCACCGGCATTAGGCTGCAGACGGACCCTCCGCCTCCAGCTGCTTCTAATATAAGTTTTATTACTGTTTTGGGTATGGGGTTAATTTAAGGGGGTTCAGGGTAGGAGGTTTTAGCGTAAAGGGTGTCAGGGTAAGGGTCACCTTAATATAAAGGGGTTTTAGGGTAGGAGGTTTGGGCACTTGCCTTAGTGGCAAAGTGGCAAGCGGTGGGGTGAGTCACGGCGAAACGGCTGCGACCAAATGTCCTAGAATGTTGTGTGAATACTGAGGTGGAGGACAGAGACACAGACTAACGTCCCCAGTGAGGGACATTAATGCAGCCGCCTTTTCATACTATATGTCATGTTCGTATACAGATAGGGAAAGGGGAAAGGGAATGGTAACCTCTGCTCATTGTTATTAGAGATAAGTGGGTAAGTAATGGTGCTGTGCTGAGAAATATACTGATAATACACCTAAGAAAAAGAACTCAGCTGGTAGCACGCTATAACTCAGAGTAGGTATTATTAACCCCTGGTTGATGCATCAGCCTTGAGAAAGCGCACATACGTGAAACGGTCGTCGGCGGCGGCTGACTATACTGCAAAAGCTCTTGTCACGTCGAGCTCGGAGTACTACCTCACCAGCATATATATATATCAGTAACTGGCTGCGATGTGGTTAGTGGTTTCTAAACTCCACATAGACTGAACCTAATCTGCTGTGAGGAGCTCGATTTAGCAAGACAAGTTTAAGAGCCTGCAATTGATTTATTAGATCGGGGACACCCGGAACCACTGCCTTTATTATACAAGCAGTGTGGGGTCTGGATGTATATCTGATCTCCTATCCAGATACTGTACCTTTCCTTTATTTTTCATTGTAAATACCTGCATCAACCAGGGGTTATTTTGAACTTGCATAGTATAATCACCTACAACAACTAGGGGTTATATTACCAAACCAGCACACATTATCCTGCTGCAAGCTTATAAAACGATTACAGCAATTGACTTGGAGGAGAAACACCTCACTTACTTTTGGCATTTACCCTTCAGGGGATTATAATGGAGGTATGATAGAGTGCCAATATACCTAAACACACATTGTTAAAGGGTGATATATATATATATATATATATATATATATATATATATATAATGTGTGTGTGCTACCTTGGTTATATGCTAACACTAGCATCTAACATATAATTAAACCCCGGTGATAGCAGGACATGACTGGGATATACAGTCACGTTTGTTTCATTTATGTACACCCATTTATTTTAAACAATATCAATAAAGTATTTTTAATCACTACAATCTACCTACTCTGAGTTATAGAGTGCTACCTACTGAGTTCTTTTTCTTAGGTGTATTATTTGTTTGTCATGTTCCTTTAATCTCTCTAGAGAGCAGCAAGAGCTAACCATCTATTTCACAGGTTACACGTTGAAATGAAAATGCACCTGAGGGGTTAAGTGTCCCTTTATTAAAAAAAAAATATATATATATATAGGCGATACGATACCGTGTAAGTGAATATCAGAGGCAGCACTCCATGAGGTTGTCAAAAAAATATTTTGTATTTAGTGAGACATCATGTCTCACTAAATACAAAATATTTTTTTGACAACCTTATGGAGTGCTGCCTCTGATATTCGCTTACACGGTATCGTATCGCCTATTTTGTTCATACAGGATTTGCACCCACCTTTATCTACCTGACGGAGTGCCTTGTTCTCATTTATTCAGTATATATATATATATATATTACAGTAATGATGTGGCAAGTGGTGCCACCTCACACAGGAACCTTTCCCACTGATGGTTACACTTGCTCACCTCTATGGCAAAGATTCTTGTTACACATGCGCTGGCCTCACCTCCCCACAAGCACATAACCAGGCTGAGGGAGGTGTTCATATGGGAATCTGAGGTCAAAATCTATGGTCAGAGTCCAGGAGACACATACCCAACTTTATTTTGTATTTGTAACTAACTCAGAATGAAAAGCTACCAACACCTCTTTCCGAGGTTAATATTTCAGGAAGCAGGAGGTCCACGGAGATTAAATTATTTTTATACCAGAATTGTTAGCGACTTCTCCTTTTTTCCCTTTGTTTCGCTCATTATTATAACATAGATGTATTGGGAGCAAAGAATAAAAACACATATTCTTTCAACCCAGTTTCCTATGTTTCTAATAACCTGAAATGGAACAGTTCTTATCTGCACCTGCAGTATACAGAAATCATATCATATTTAATAACACTTGTGCTACTGTAATAAACATCTTATGACTCATTTGAGAGTCTACAAAAAGCCTTCGCAAGTACAACCAAATGTGTAATATAACATCCTCGATTGAAAAAAAAAAAAAACACACACACACACAAACAGAGATAGAGTTCGCATACACACCAATAATATAAGGAATTCATAAGGCCATATAATATACTCTAAATAATAGAGAATGGTCGGTGCTCAGAAACAAAAATAGATATAGCACAAACAAGACAAGAAATAGTTTCAGTAACGAGCACTCAGAATATTCACTAGAAAAATAAACAAACTTTAATGTCTTCACTTATAACATGTTAAAAACATATAAATCCGAACAGGTGGGGTGGGGCCCTAAATAAACACTGTGTACAAATAGATCAAAGCTAACAGGCTAGGTTTACTGCACCATTATCCTAAATAGATTATGAACCTGCCAAATAAATCTAGGAAACATAATCTTTTTTATGCACAACGTAGAGCACTTCATGATCTAGAACAAGACCCCCTTATTGAGATTAAACCCTCAGATAAGGGTGGAAATATTGTTATCCTTAACAAAGATGATTATGCCCAAGAGTGTAGTCATCTTTTATCGGACGTTATAGGATATTGCAAGAGGCTCCCACTCAAATTTTTTAAACTGAGCTACTACACATCCTCACAGAAGGTTTAGCTAACAAAGTTATCACCAAAAAAGAACTGGATTTCATCATGGTGAAATGCCCTCTAGTTGCCACATTTTATCATTTGCCGAAACTACATAAGAACAAGTTGCCACCTCCGGGGAGACCTATTGTTTTCGGAGTGGGCGACCTAACGGCAAATGCAAGTAAGTATGTCGACACTGTGTTACGTCCATTTGTAAACACCTTGCCGTCATTTTTACGGGACACCAAGGATACTTTACTTAGACTGGAGGATGTGGTAGTGAGCTCAGAGACCCTTCTTGTAGGACTGGAAGTGGAAGGACTGTATACCAGTATTCCACATCCAGTCGGCTGGAGGGCTGTAGGACACTTTCTGGTACAACGAGACACGAGCTGTTACGCTCATAACGATTTTGTTATACAGCTATTAAACTTTATCCTAACGAAGAACTATTTCCTGTTCGATCAAGTATTCTATCATCAAGTTTGGGGAACCACAATGGGGACCACCTGTGCTCCCACCTACACCAATTTATATCTAGGCTGGTGGGAGGAAACAGTGGTCTTCAGAGATGCCCTGGATGAATACACCAGATATATCGAATGGTGGGGTCGGTATATTGATAATATTATCATATTATGGAAGGGCCCCAGAGAGATACTTAATCAATTTATTAAGACGCTGAACACGAATGATCATAATCTGAAGTTGACATTTGAAGTGAGTTCAAACACACTGAATTTTTTGGATTTAACTATCTCTAAACAGCCAGATGGTAAACTAACAACCACAATACAGGAATACCCCGGTTTAAGGACACTCACTTTAGGTACACTCGCGAGTAAGGACATTTGACCCATTAGGCAAACGGCAGCTCATGCATGTGCCTGTGAGCATGTCCTGAAAAGCAATACCGTCTCTCTACCTGTACCGAAGCTTTGCGCAAGCGGGGAGACTATAGAGCCTGTTATAAATGCGTTATTTATATCAGTTATGCATATATATGACGGTTGCAGTACAGTACATGCATCGATAAGTGGAAAAAAGATAGTGTTTCACTTTAAGTACATTTTCGCTTTACATACATGCTCTGGACCCATTGCGTACGTTAATGCGGGGTATGTCTGTATATAGGAAAACATCTACCAACAGCCTTTTGTGTGCAGATAGCCATCATCATCCACAGCACATAATTAGGAACATATCTACAGGCCAATTTCTAAGATTACGCAGGAATTGCTCCACTATGATCAGGCAATAGACATGAACTCTAGATTCCTACAGCGAGGCTATACTAAGAATTCTGTACACAGGGCTTATGTGAGCACAAAAGATACATCACGAACACATATTTTGAGTGATAGACAACACCAAGTAACAACAGAGGACCAAGTAATAAGATATATTGGAACATTTAACAATCAGTGGAGTGAGTTGCGAACCATTTTCAACAAGCACTGGCACATCCTACTAAGTGACCCGGATTTGCACAACGTATTAAAAGATTCACCAACCTTGACCTGTAGAAGGGCCAAGAATTTGAAAGATAGACTCGTTCACAGTCATTTTATGGTAAAAAAAAACAGGACATGGTTGGGTGACATGAAACCAATTGGTTCCTATTCTTGTGGCAGATGCCGGGCATGTCCCTTTATGAAAGTGACCAAAGAATTCCCGGATCCGGTAATTCATAAGATACACGGTATAAAGAATTTCATTAATTGCCAAACTACCGGAGTTAGATACCTAATCACATGTAGATGTGGTATGCGGTACGTTGGGAAAACCCATCGAGCCCTGAAGGTAAGGGTACTTGAACATCTGGGCTCAATTAGGAACGAGCAAGATACCCCAGTAACACGACACATTCTTGAACACCACAATGGCGATCCACATTTTCTTACATTCTGTGGGATTGAACATATACCGTGGGGCCCCAGAAAAGGGAATTGGGACAAACATCTCATGCAGCAGGAATACACTTTACAAACACTACAAACCAGTGGAGGGATACATATATTCATCTTTTTTATAGTATGTCCATTTACCAACCAACCAACCATCTGTTTGTCATTCCAATTTCTTATTACTAAGAAGTGCATTAATGGGTCGGTAGGGGATCCAGGGATTCAGTGGAGTCTTAAACTCCTTTGTGTCCGTTTTGACTCTTAGAGGCGGACATAATAAGGTCCACACATTCCTACAACATCATAGGTTACGCTTGGAACTTTATTGTACACAGCTCTAACTATAATAGACATTTACTAACATGCGGACAATTTTGTGTACATATGGAGGTTTTCCCTTTTTACGATCAACAGAGATCCTACTCACTAGCATCTTAGTAAACTTCACAATGACCGAACAGGAAAAGATGTTACAGTGCTGAGTGCTTTTACTGTGGTGAGAGACTTAGACAATGGCTTGCTGTTTGGGTCATGTTGGCAGACACTAGCCTTAATGATGTAGAACGAAACTTCTATATTAACTAGTTATGTACAACACAGGTACTGATAGATCCCAACGCTTATATATATAGAAGCAGGGATTTACATCATTCAAATAAAATGGTTCTAATTATGACGGACTCACAACAGGACAAGACATTGGCAAAATGTTGAGCTACACGGTCATAGTGGCACCGCCTTTCGTCTCCGTGATTGGCCAGAACAGGTGAACACACCCTCTGCAATACGGATAAGAAGTCAAGGGAATGAGCTGGCATCACTCCCTATACCTTGACAATGCGCCTCGTAGGCGTGAAACATACGTTTGTTTTTACTGACGTCACCGTGGTGCCGTCATCAGGGAGTGCAGCAGTGGGGATCTGAGAGGAAACACACACACAGTTAAACCCTTTGGCCATGCCCACACCGACATAACAAGTCGTATTAATCTGACAGCCTAAGCACAGTGGTTACTGAATTTATATCTCGGTCCAAGGGTAACACTCACACACCCCTTGTACGGCGATTAACATTGAGCTGTACACTGAGTTTCTAAGTCATCACTTACTATTCTCCCACTCTATCATTTGAAAATTATCACCAACGATGACGGTATTTGCTACAGTTTAACCTAAACACAGTAACATTCTATATTGTGCAATTGGGGAATATGTATCAACTGCAGCAATCATGTTACCATCTGTGTAGCAACATTGTGTGATATGTGTACTAGTGGCAAACAGCATGGAGAGTGCCAGTAGCATTAGAGTGACTAATGGTGCAGTTACCAAACATTGGACTGTTTACATGTATACACCATTAGATTCTACATTTATGGTTGTACTAATGATATTACAAACATCTCTGGAGATTTACAATAATTTTTCGATGTGTGCTTTTTTATGACAAACAAGAGGCGTAAGTCATAGACCACATCTCTATGACTATATGAATAGGTGTTATTTGTTTTTCTCTTCCTTTACAATGTCTCTTTGCATGTTCAAGGGATAGAGACATGCTCTATGACAATAGCTGCTTTATAGCCATCTCCACTGAAGTGACTTTTCCCTGTTATTTTTATGGAATATATGTGGCCCATTGTATATATGTTAAATAAAATATTTTAGATATTAGTATTAGTGAGTGGCTATATAGGGATCACACCCTAGGATTGAATACTTTCCAGCCCTCAATTGGTCATAGTGAGTGCACATAGGTTTATTTAGTTAAACCCTTTGGCCACAGCGTCATAAGCCTGCATACCACGTCAAGGTATAACCAAAATCAATGCAGGTCCTACACTACACTGTGAACCCTTTCCTTTTACCTCTGTATGAGGGAAAAGAACCATAGTAGATCATGTTCTTGCAACAAAGTGAAAAGACCTCCCAAGTTAAAAAAGGTGAGGAGGAGGAGGAGTGAGCTCTGGGGGGAGGTGCCACCTACCTCCATACAACTGTTGTAAATAATATTGTTGTATTTAAACTTTATATTTATTACTTTATATGTTTTGTCAGTTGTATCTAGCATTGGGCACCCCTGTGACTTTTGATATAAGTATATAAGTCCTCATCCTCCTCTTCTGAACTGCAAGAACTGTGCTGAACCATAGAACCCCAGCACGAACCATGCCCCACAGAAAAGTTACATTCCATTGGTTCCGCGGGCAAACTGCAGCCACATTTCCACGTTCATGGCATCTGTAGCACTCTATATATCTTCCAAAACTGGGTCAGGGTTTTGTCTTAATTCTACTGGGAATAACGGGACAAGAGTCCCTCTTAAGTGCTGTGGGACTTCCTACTTCTTTACGCCAGTCACTGAGTCTTTGGGGATTCCTATTCCGATCAACAGTCTTATCGGACGCAGGAAGCGAGAACCGGAAAACTCATCTGGACTTGAACTCTTGGACATCTCCTCGGCAGTCAAGTAACATTCGACTAAAGCGACCAACTGTTCGGAGCCTTTGGGGTCACTCTGGCTCACCCACTTCTGGATGGTGCGGGGAAGACCCCTCAGGAACCGGTCTATAATGATTCTTTCGACAACTGCAGCGGTGAAACATACCTCAGGCTGGAGCCACTTCCTTGCAGAGTGTATAAGGTTATAGAGTTGAGAGCGGGGTGTCTTCTCTATATCATAACGCCAGGTATGGAACCATTGGGCCCGAACTGCAAGGGTGACCCCTAGCCATGCCATAATCTCTGCCTTCAGGGTGTCATAGTCTTTAGCTTCTCAGGCTCTAAGTCATTATAGGCTTTTTGTGAGTCACGCACCAGGAAGGGAGCAATTATTCCAGCCCACTCTTCAGCTGGCCACCCTTTGCGTACTGCGGTGCGCTTGAAAATTGACAGGTCACCTCAACGTCATCGTCCATCGTCATTTTCTGAATGGGGTGCAATTTTACCTGGCAAGTGACCTGTGGGGCCCCGCTAGTCTGGGCAGTAATTCTCACTCGGAGCTCCTGGTGTAGGCGAAGTTGCGCCTCGTGTTGCTTTTCTTTTAGCGTCTGATGTAGGGACCGGGCCATCTGCTGCACTAACAACACAGTAGCTTCAGTTTGTGACCTTGTCATCTGTTGTAAACTCTCATTATAGGAATTTGACATCTGCTGCAAATTCTCATTATGGGATTTTGATATCTGCTGTACCAACGATGCAGTATCCTCTTGGGTCTTTGCTAATTGCTCAGGTATAGGTAGGTAGAGAAAGGACCCAATGTAGCACTCAAGTTCTCCCTCACACTCTCCCTGAGTAGGGTCATCTTAACCATCTATGTTAACCTGACACCAGTGAGAAAGAGCACACTATCTCTGACACCTGCTATTAGGGGTTACCGGAAGACATTACATCCCAATACTATAGACCCTATAAGGTCACTCTAGGTCAGTTTGACACAGAGCAGAGCACACTGTATATAGTCACAGAGGAGGATTAAGCTGTATATGATTGAATACTGGTACCATACTGATGTAGATTATATATGCTCTGATATGTGTATCAGTTACTACTTATCTTACCATAGTTGTCAACTTTTGGTACATGCAGACACTGCCTCAACGATCTGTAATTTACAATACTTACCTAAGCACACCCTGCTACATCCGTTCTTTACACAGATCCTTATAAGGACTGTTGTGTTATTTGTTGTGTGTGTTACCTGGATATACCGAATACACACAAGTACTTTAGATCCTGAGCCTACATGGCCATCAGTACAGAGATCTGAATACCTTCAGTACGTTGTTTTAACACCCATTATTTTATTTATGTGTTGCATTATAATAAAGTTTATGTTTTAATTAACCCACAAATCACCAGAGGGAGAACTTGAGGGCTACATTGGGTCCTTTCTCTACCTACCTATACCTGTGTAATCTATACCCAAAGCACCGTTCACCATATACAGTACTTCACTTGTGGCAGTAGCAGTGGCTCCCCTATTGCTTTACTTTGCTAATTGCTGCAAACCCTGCATTAGGATACCAGCATTTTCTGTTTGTCTTTGCTGAAGCATGAACAGAAATTCCTCCATTTTTACTTTCACTGTCTTGTGAACTGCCCGCATTCTCCACCAATTGTGATGTCTCAGTCCCAGCGTAGGATCTTGTGTCCAGATCAAAGGCAGGAAAACTTAGCATTTGTGCACAGGAGGGTTTATTTACAAGGTACAAATCAGGAACAGGGTTAACTCATAACACAAAACCAAAACAAAAGAGCTAACTCCTTTCAGGGGTTCTGACTAATACTGCTTAGTCCCTAACTAACTGTGGGAGAACAAACCTCTTTCCCCACTCTACCCAGTGTACCTACAGCAGCTCTCCTTGCAGTCTCTCACAGGGCTGTCTGTGTGTGGGCCTTCAGAACAGCACAGCAGCAGCGTCTCTCACTCTTTCCCTCTCTGTGTCACTTTCAACAGTGTGTCTCTGGCAGCATGGGGGGGGTGGGGATCTGTGTATGACTTTCTGACTATACAGGCTAGGCTAATTAGCTTCATTAATTAGCAGCTGAACAGCCATTTCATGGAGGATTAACTCTGAGAGCTGCAAAGTCCCACAACTGCCCCATTCTAGCCCCTAGAGGGCAGTGATGGCATCAATATATATATTGATATATGGCACCTTAACCCTGGCTGTGCTCAAAGATGTGACCATGCAGCAAGCTTAAGCCTATAGGGAACCATGTTAAAAATGGTTTTTGAGGCAAAAAGTGACACTGTGTGCTCATTTGCATGTCATTTCCTAGAATCCCTTGCTGCAGTGGAAGTGCTGTATGCTGGGTGATAATGGGGAAAGGCGGGGTTTGCTGACCTGCCTAAGACAAGCAGATGAGCATACAGTTGTATTTGCATATTTTCTTTCCTGTGGAGGGTTTTTGTCACTTTTTTTACTCACCATAACTTAACTCTGTATTATTATATATATATATCTTAATATATAAAATCGAAAGGTTGGTACTAGCTGCGGTGAATCTGATTGGCCAGAGGCTGAGGACCAATCAGATTGGTGGCTCTGACGTCACCCAACTGTCTGTCTCTCTCTCTCTCTCTCTCTCTCTCTCTCTCTCTCTCTCTCTATATATATATATATATATATATATATATATATATATATATATATAAACAAAATGGGGCAGCCGGCACTCCCAATACCATAAATAGTTTGCGGTGCATGTCCTATACCAATAGTAAGAGAAAAGTAATCCGCTCCAGCAGGAGCAGACACAAGACAGCACATGGTAATGTTTGTGCTATGTTTATTTTTGAATACAAGTTTTCTTACTTACCTTTGAGTGCTGTCTTGTGTCTGCTCCTGCTGGATATACTCTATCTCTATCCACACACACACAGTGGGGGGAGGGAGTAACTAAGCCTGCTCAGGTCCCCCCATGTGCTGCTGAAAACGGGCGGGTAACAGACAGGAGGAGGAGGGCTTGTTTGTGTGCAGGGAAGGCCCCGCAGCAAGGCCCCGCCCCCTCTGCATGCAGACACAGCAGAGAACTGGAAGCAGCGTCAGCACAGAGCTTCTGGCCGCCCGTGCACAGCTCTGCCCGCCCCCTGGTTTCCCCGCACGCAGCCTGCGCCCCCCCTACATAATCTTGTGCCCCCCAGTTTGCGCACCGCTGCTCTAGAGCATAACTGGATTGCCCCCCCCCCCCCCCCACGAGATCCTCAGTAAACTCCCGATCTAATAAGTATAGACTGAGAATGCTGTACACCGCAACGGGATAATGATCCCAGAGAATAGTGTGTCTCCCAACAAGGGTCCTCCTGAGATACGGCATTAGCGCATATTGTGCATATGGGCAGGGCATATGACAAAGCGCCTCGTCGTGAAACGCGTAGGTGTGAGCTACATGCCCTTGTATGTCTTTTATGACCCATTAAATTACTACAGCTTTTTATTCATGGGAACGCTCCCATTCATCATTTTTTCCTGTATGGAAGTAGTGCTCGGCTTTTGTCTTTTTGTTCTTGTGCATTATTGACGCTATGATGGAGATGGCCAATCTAACCAATACTAAGGTAAATAAGCCTAAATACCTTCCTAGCGTAGGAGTGAGAGCTGCCAGGGAAAGAACCACAGAGTAACCATATTGTTTGAGAGCAGTTAATGTCTTAAGTAAAGCATGTCTGTTATATGGGGAGCATTATGTATGGCTGTGAATAAAGCTCTTGTTTGTACTATAACATTTCCTGGCGCCCATCATTATTCTATCTGCATATGCACGCCCAGCCTGCACCAACAAAGCACCCTAAACAGGTATAAGAGACTAAACCCAGCCTGCACCGAACCAGCACACTGAGCAGGTGTGAAACACTGAGCCCAGCCTGCACCGACCCAGCACCCTGAGCAGGTATGAGAGACTGAGCCCAGCCTGCACCGATCCAGCACCCTGAGCAGGTGTGAAACACTGAGCCCAGCCTGCACCGAACCAGCACCTTGAGCAGGTGTGAAACACTGAGCCCAGCCTGCACCAACCCAGCACCCTGAGCAGGTGTGAAACACTGAGCCCAGCCTGCACCAACCCAGCACCCTGAGCAGGTGTGAGAGACTGAGCCCAGCGTGCACCAACAAAGCACCCTAAACAGGTATAAGAGACTAAGCCCAGCCTGCACCGAACCAGCACCTTGAGCAGGTATGAGAGACTGAGCCCAGCCTGGACCGACCCAGCACCCTGAGCAGGTATGAGAGACTGAGCCCAGCCTGCACTGACCCAGCACCCTGAGCAGGTATGAGAGACTGAGCCCAGCCTGCACTGACCCAGCACCCTGAGCAGGTATGAGAGACTGAGCCCAGCCTGGACCGACCCAGCACCTGAGCAGGTATAAGACACTGAGCTCAGACTGCACTGACCCAGCACCCTGACACGTGTGAGAGACAGAGCCAAGCCAGGTATATATACCATATCCAACTCGATGTAAACTCCTTTAGAGCCGGGCGAGGAGGGTCGTATACATATGATTGCTTATTAGAGATCACTAACAGAGCTAGTAAATTTATCTCTTTGAGGTGGGCATTTGTTGTCCAAGAACACAAAATAAAATGATTAGTTTAATGAAATAAACACACTATTAAAACAACCATATAATAGCTGGCAAAGCTCTCTAAGCCCCACATTAAATACCCTACATAATATTTAGCCAATAAGGATAGAAAGTGCATTTCTTAACCGCTAGAAAGACTTGCGATGAATTGCATTATACTGTAGGCCAATGTGGCAGCAAAAAGGTTAACATAGACACATAAACAAATGTGATTGGTAAATAAAAACAATGGCACCATGTTTAACTTGTCTGTACAGATAGAGCACCATTTCTTTCAGGATAGGAGAGTACTGTACAGCCCCTTGATTATTACATATTTTCAAGTTGCTATACTCTTTGTAACCACCAGATGGAGCTCATTAGACCATCTCATCATAGATTTTACAGTTCACTGTCACCTATACGGCTGCTTATTATGAATAGCTGTCCTGCTAGTAATGATGGCTGGCTATGAAGGCAGTTTATCATTGAGAAAGTTCCTGCATCCTTCCTACAGTATAACGGAGTGTTAATGTCCCTGTGAGTTAAAAAAAATAAGCATAAAAAAATTATTAACACGCAATTATGATGCGAACCTGAAAATATGAGCTAAACTTTAAAAAAAAGCACTATATTCCATGAAAGTAGTAAACGTGTCTCATGGAAATACATGGCACACATAATTAAACTATTAGCCTCCACAGTGCCCAAATGATGTTCATAATGGCCAACTCTGCCTATTTATCTAAGCGACTCCCCCTTAATTAGCTAAAACATGTATATATTTTTGTGCTTCGTCCCCGGAACAAAAGAAATCCTGGATCCGAACACGTGTCAATGGAAGCTGAAGAGATTCCCTGCTTTTTCAAAGTACATTTCTCTGAAAAGTGTTTTTTCGGATGCGGGCCAGCACGAATGCATTCGCGGAAACGCACAAGCGCTGGAGCAG
>WSYH01015201.1:0-14600 GCA_036426205.1 Ascaphus truei
GTATAGGGGGCTATGCACTAAGCTGTGATACAGGCGTATAGGGGGCTATGCACTAAGCTGTGATAACTGCTTTTAAGGCCGATACAGGCGGCTGCGCGATTTCACTAAGCAGTGATAACAGCGCTTTATCGGCCTTAAATTCATTTTTCCAGCCCTGCGAGCATAGCACATACGATCAGGCAGAATACGGCGCCGATTTTTGCCAGTCATCGGGATTCTCTAAGCGGCGATATCTTAATCGTGCTTTAAATGCACACCAGAAAAACGCGCCAGCTAAAGGCAGGCGCAAAAGGAGCTGGACATAGAAAAAATGTCTTTCTTTACCTTTTTCAGGCACACCATCTATACAACAGGCCGACGGGTGTCCCTGAGTAATCCCCGTGGGAGTCCGTGGGACCTCAGGTGATCCCCGCGGTGGTACGAGGGTGCTCGCTGGCCTGCGGTACCAATCGTGTGCCCCCAAAAAATAAACAATACTTTTAAATAAATACAATTGCCCCCAATAAACATTGCAATAAACAACATACACCCCCTGTGCCCCCAACAACCCCTATACCCCCATTACATATATTACATTTTTGGGATGCACAGCAATGACACTAGAGGCCGGCGGTGGCCCTCGGGTGTTCCCCGCAGCCCTGCAGTACCAATTCTGTGCCCCCCCAAGAAATCCAACAACACAAATACTTTACAATAAATACACCCCCCCCTAACACATACAGTAATGTGCAAAATTACTATTACCCACATATGTGCCAATTTAAAATACATAAAGAACAATAAATACAATCAATACATATAGTACTCACCCATGTCCAGCTGCCACGATGAAGGCCATCCTCATCTTCACCACCGTCCATGCCCCCTCCGATGCTGCAAAACATAAACAAGAATAAAAACAGCCAATGTAATGTCCCCTAACTCCTTAATCACCATAGCAGTTATTAACCGCTACAGTCATTAAGGGGTTAACCAACCCTCACCCACCACTCGGGAGGCCTAAATACCCTCCCTTCACCCATTCATTTGTACAGCTTCATCATGCAAATATATATATATATATATATATATATATATATATATATATATATATCACACACAAACACACATGATGAACGAATATACAAGGTAATGTTTAAGGGTTAAGTAAATCATGCATAAATACAAATACCCCTTTCCATATCTGCCACAGTAAAACAAAATCCTATTTCCTAATAGAATCATTGTCATATGCCAATCAAAAGCATCATATGCCAATCAAAACATTGGGGGTTATGCACTAAGTAGTGATAAGTGGGTTTTCTGGGTGCTATGCACAAAGCAGTGATAAGTGCTTTTAAGTGAGATAACTGCCTTTATAGCGTGATACTGCCTGCTGTGATATTCACAAAGCAGTGATAACAGTGCTGTAACCTGCTATAATGGCCACTTAAAAGCACTTATCACTGCTTTGTGAATCTCACAGAAGGCAGTATCACGCTATAATGGCTTTTTATCTCACTTAAAAGCACTTATCACTGCTTAGTGAATAACCCCCATTGAATTGACATTGTATACATGATGCATAAAATCTGTACACCATGTATACTCTGCCAATCAATGTTAACAATTAAATATTCAAAAGAAAATACAATCAATCCAAACAAGTATACTATTTAAACCAAGCAAGCCAACCGAAATAAATTACCATTAATTAATGAAATCCCAAAACAATTAAAATACGATACAAATCAATTACACAATTAACTCTTTTAATCGTTAAACAAAGCTATTCTCCAAAAATTTAAACATCTGACAAAATAGAAGTACCAAAAAAACACACTATAACAAAGCAAGCCTCACGTTGACCTAAAGTACAGCATAGAACACCATAAATTACATCTATCTAATTAAAAATTAAATTACACACATTTAAGAATAGCAGCATATCAAAATACATTGAAATAGTTCAAAACAAGCATTTCCAAACAAATCATTTCTTACCCTGTATGTATATATCGATAGAGACATACATATATACATACATACATACATACATACAGTGGCAAGAAATGAGAATGGAAAAAAATTGTAAACACATATTAGACATTACAAAAAACAGTTAAAGTTAAAAAAAAAATTACATTTATTTTGTTCACTTACCATTAGCTGCCCCACTCACGACTCCTGTTGAACACCAAGCTCTCCAACCAATCCACGCACAGAAACAGGAACCAATAAAATAACAAACCATAAAAAAAAAACAAGACTTTTTTTTTTTAATCCAAAACGACAACAGGATCTTCATCTGTGTTCTTCTGTCTTATTTCTTGTTCTTCTGGGGTCTTCTGGGGGTCTTCTTCCCGTCTGCTGCCATGCCCCGGTCCTCTTCTTCCTTCCGGAGGTTCGTCCTCCTCGACGTCTGCCTTCAAAATGACGTCACATTATCGTCATATGGTTCCCACGCCCCTGATTGGGCCGTGAAAACCATGTGATTTGGAGGGGGAAAAAGAAATGATGACGTCATTTAAAGGCAATGACACCAGCCAATCAAAATGGCTGTGCTTCAATTGCCTTTAAGACGACGTCATGAAAAGAAAAATTCCCGGACTCACATGGTACGGTAGCCAATCAGAGCGTGGGAACTACATCCCAACTGTGATTGGCCCTAGTACCATGTGACAGGCTTTGAATGACGTCACATCCATTCTCCCCAAAGCCTCTGTCATATGGTCTACTAGAGCCACTCGATTTAAGAGGGGCTTATAATCTCATTCGTATAAGGGAAGGGGATGAATAGAAAACCGCGTATAATACGCGATCTGGACACTACGAGTATTTAGTGATGCCCTTCGGGCTATGCAATGCTCCTGCCGTTTTTCAAGAGTTCATGAACGATATCTTCCGAGATGTATTGGGAACATTTGTTATTGTATACTTGCATGACATTCTCATTTTTTCTAAGGACTTAGAGGAGCACATTCGCCATACCAAGGTGGTGCTTTCTAGGCTCTGTGTTAATCGCCTATACGCCAAGATGGAGAAGTGTTTGTTCCACCAGACGTCTACTGCCTTCCTAGGTTATATTATCTCTAATCAAGGTTTTTCTATGGACCCAGAGAAATTGAAGTCTGTTCTCGACTGGCCGCTGCCAAATTCTCTCAAGGCCGTGCAGCGCTTTCTTGGCTTTGCCAATTATTAACGGAAATTCATCCGAAACTTTTCTTCCATTGCGCTACCCATCACCGCCTTAACTAAAAAAGGTGCTGACCCCACGACTTGGCCTCCCGAAGCCATTGACGCCTTCGAGTTTTTCAAGAAAGCCTTTGTTTCCGCACCCATCCTATGACATCCTTATACTTCACTTCCCTTCACCTTAGAAGTAGACGCCTCGGATGTGGGAGCCGGTGCAGTACTCTCTCAGAGATCCTCTCCCCAAGAGAAACTCCACCCCTGTGGATTTTTTTCTCGGAAGTTCTCGTCTGCCGAGAGAAATTATGATGTTGGGAATCGAGAGCTATTGGCCATTAAATTGGCTCTTCAGGAGTGGAGGCATCTTCTCGAAGGTACCAAGGAGCCTATTGCCATCCTCACTGATCACAAAAATTTACTGTATATCGAGGGGGCTCGACGATTTGGATCTCGTCAGGCTCGTTGGTCTCTTTTTTTTTCCCGTTTCAACTATACCATTTCTTATATTCCTGGTACCAAAAATATCAAAGCAGATGCTCTTTCTCGCTAGTTCGCCAAGGAGAACGAATCCAATGAATCCACTGAATCTATCCTTCCCGTCAAATGCATAATCTCTGCCAATAATTTTGATATTTTGGATTAAATCCACAAGGCTCAGGTTCACATTCCCAGGAGACTCAGGGTTCCAGAGGGACGCTATGGTCCAGAGGAGCGTTCATGGATTTCTTCCCGTCACATCCACGCTCCCAAACTCGTCCGGCAATTCCATCAGAGATTTCCCCAGAAGCCATGGCAGGATCATTCGCAGATCGATCCTCAAGGGGGGGGGGGGGGGATACTATGACGGTTCAGGGGATTCCTGTCCCTTCATGTGTCCCCGTCACCGCTGTTTCCCCTGCCTCTGACCCATTCCCTTTACCTCCCCGTTCTGCTCTCCCTTCCTCCCCCCGCATCTGTCCCTCTGCGGCATGCCCTGACGCGCTCCCAATTGCCACGCGCGTTCCCCGCAAGGCGTGCGCATGTCCCCAAGCTCCCGATCCCCTCCGTGGCACTCTGTGCTCGCGGCGTCCCTCTGTCTCCCCTCCGGTCTCATTACCTCCTGCAGTCACTTCTCTGGTTCCCTCTCCTCCCTCGGCGGGTGCCCCCGCTGCGCGGTGTTCCGTGCGTCTCCTGACACAGCCGGTGCGCGCGCACCCTAAACTTACAGAGGGCGTGCGCACACATTCCTCTTGTAGGCTTTCCCAAACCTCTGGCTCCGCCCCCCGTGCTGTGCAAGCAATTGCCCTCTATGAGTCTCCTCCCTCTCTCCTTCTCACCTATCCCAGCTGTCTCTCACTTTACTCTCTGCTCCTCCTCTCTCTCCCATTGGTGTTCCCTCCTTTATAACCCCTGTGTGTCCATTTCCTCATTGCTCTGCATAGCTTCTTGGGACCCCTGTGTGTGCAGTCCTATGCTTGGCTCTCCTGTCTCTTTCAGCGTTTGTTCCTGTCCCTGCTTACCTTTGGATCTCCCTGGCTTGAACTCTGCTTTGTACTGGATTACCCTGCTCTCTCCTGCCCTTGGACCCTGCATTCGGATTCGACTTTGCTGTCTTCTGTTACCCCTGGACTCTGGCTTATGGACATCACCATCCTGCTTTCTATCACCCCTGAACTCTGGCACACGGACATCACCATCCAAACTCTGAAACCCAAGGCGTTGCAAGTATACCTTAACCTTCTTTCTACAGGCCCGGCAATGCACTACAACACTCCGGGCACGCCCTCACTGCTGTGGGTGTGTGGTAAAACCCTTCCCACCTCAGTACTGGGGACTGGCCAGGTCTGCGGGCATACAGGCGTTACATTCCTAAACCGCAGACTCTTCAGAGAAAGTCTTAACCACAAAGTTAAGTGGATAAGTGGCCTGCGCTCTAGCTGAAGTGCCAATTCAGGTCAATGGCTGGAATGCTTTTGCGGTTACCGAGCCCGGCAAGCAGTGATACATTGTATGCCAAGAGTCAAACCGCAAACCACATCACAGAGCTTAATCAATGAAGTAGCTAACTTTGGCTAGGAAGGAGCTAGAACTCTAATTCTTGGAGTACAGTTAGGGGAGAATGTAACATTCACATACATATTGTTTTTATATCACCCACACTTACAGAAAGAACATATAAAAATAAAAAGTGTTTCAGGTATGTTTTAAAACGTAAAGGCAGGAACCCTTTCCTGTCAGCCTGGCACTGAATCCATTAACATGTCAATATGTTAAGGATGGATGAGCTGAGGAATTTTGCATCTCCATACTTCAATGGCACCCTGCTGAGTTGGTGCCCCAGTGTCTAGAGAAATCCGGAGTTGAAAAGCCTCAGAGACCCTAGGTGTTAGGGTGGCCGTAATATTGCAAAGCACCAGATACCGGTGCGAAGTATGGGCTATTAACATTTGGTAGCCAAACCCCAGACTTACTGTCGCCAGGTAAGGGGTTGGGCCCGGTATGCTAAGCAGCTTAGGTGTCACCTTAGCGCATGCTCTTAGCAAACCGGGAAGCAACTTCTGCCCTTTTTGTGAACTACTGGCAAGTCTGGGATAGGTGGGAAAAGTTGTTCCCACGGGAGGATTGGCTGGGTATGTTAGAGATAGGACCCTTAACCCTATAAAAATGCCTGTAGTCCAGTCCTAGAGAGATTCACCTAAAATCCATCTGAGATTCATCCAAGTTACAGCGTCAGCGGTTCCGGAGTGTGAGGGGTTAACTACATCGTAACGAGGATTCGCACCACTCTTCCAGAATTCGTTTGAGCTAGGGATTCCAGAACGAATCCTGTAAAGACTGAACGAAAAGCTTTCCTCCAGCGGAGATATAGGGGTGGCAACTTGTGCCCCTAGCCGAGGATTGTCGCACGGCTCAAATCATGCACCCACTTGCATGCGTGCAGGTGTGCCCAGAGACTTTGTTTTCAAGTCATTTGTTCCATGGACATTTGATTTCTTTTCCCTTCCCAGTAAGTGTTTATCAAGTGTAATTGTGAAGAATTGTGTGTTTGTCTTAAAAGGAAATAAATTACAATTTATGTTGCCCGCCTTTTTGTGATCAATCCAGAATCCCAGTATTAATGTGTTAATAAGACTTGGTCTACTGTGACATTCATGGAGAGACTGGAAACATGGGCAGGTAAATGGCAGATGAGGTTTAGTACAGATAAATGTACGGTTATGCATTTGGGATGCAAGAATAAAAAGGCGACTTACAAATTAAATGGGGATATATTGGGGGAATCCTTGATGGAAAACAAATGGAGAAAAAACGAAGCACCAAGTCCAGCTGTGAGTGCAGCAATAACACCAATAGGGATACGTACCAAGAAGATAAGCTGTTTAATTGGATCGGAACAAAGTAACAAACACACCTACGCGTTTCGGACCTCTACAGTCCTTTATCAAGGTGAAAGGTGTTACTGATATTTCCTTACTACATGGTTTGTGGGATTGTCATTACCGGGCTGCATCCTAGAGACACTTTATATATTCATTCAAGGGTTGTTTTCCATTTCATATACCTATTTTTGGCTTTAAGTATTGTCTTGAGAGCACCACACACATCCCTTTCTTATAGAATCCTTGATGGAGAAGGATTTAGGAGTGCTTGTAGACAGCAGGCTTAGCAATAGTGCCCAAAGCCATGCAGTAGTTGCAAAGGCAAACAAGATCTTATCTTGCATCAAACGGGCAATGGATGGAAGGGAAGTAAACATAATTATGCCCCTTTACAAAGCATTAGTAAGACCACACCTTGAATATGGAGTACAATTTTGGGCACCAATCCTAAGAAAATACCTTATGGAACTAGAGAGAGTGCAGAGAAGAGCCACCAAATTAATAAAGGGGATGGACAATCTAACTTGAGAGGAGAGGCTAGCTAAATTAGATTTATTTACATTACAAAAGAGGCATCTAAGAGGGGATAAAATAACTACATACAAATATATTCGGGGACAATACAAGGAGCTTTCAAAAGAACTATTCATCCCACGGGCAGTACAAAGGACTCAGGGCCATCCCTTAAGGTTGGAGGAAAGGAAATTTCACAAGCAACAAAGGAAAGGGTTCTTTACAGAAGGGCTGTTAAAATGTGGAATACATTACCCATGGAGCCTGTGATGGCAGATACAATAGATTTGTTCCAAAAAAGGTTGGACATCTTTTTAGAAGGTAAAGGAATACAGGGATATACCAAATAAGTATACACGGGAAGGATGTTGATCCAGGGATAATCCGATTGCCAATTCTTGGAGTCAGGAAGGAATTAATTTTTCCCCTTAATGGGGTTTTCTGTTTGCCTTCCTCTGGATCAATAAGTAAGTATAGATATAGGATAAAGTATCTGTTGTCTAAATTTAGCATACAGTAGGTTGAACTTGATGGACCTACGTCTTTTTTCAACCTCATCTACTATGTAACTATGTAACTATGTAATGTTGTGTTTAATAATGGGCAAATAATCTATTATCCATATCTGGATAATAGTTATTTTGCCCTTTACTGTACTGTATGTGTTTGGGGGAGGTGTATTTATTGAAGTGTAGGCCATGTTTATTTTTTTTTAAATACAGGAATGGTACCGCAGGCCTGTGGGCACCCACGGAGCCTACCCGAGGTCCCCCGGACGCCCACGGGGACCACCTGAGGACCCACATAGGGGACACCCACGGGGAAGAACCGGGGGGCAGAGACCAACTGAGGGCCCCCCAGACCCACGTGGAAACCACCCATGGGGATGACCCGGGGACCCCCAGACACCCACGGGGACCACCCGTGGACCCTATTGGGGCCCGCGGTGACCACCTGGAGGCCACAGAGCCTAGCAGGGACCACCCGGAGGCCCACAGACACCCGTGGGTACCCCGATGGGTGCACTGTGGGGCCTGTGGACACCCATGGGGACCCCTGCCGGCCTGTGGTATTAATCCTGTGTTTATAAAAATGGTTTTACAGTA
The DNA here is from genome assembly GCA_036426205.1 of Ascaphus truei. NCBI lineage: Eukaryota > Metazoa > Chordata > Amphibia > Anura > Ascaphidae > Ascaphus > Ascaphus truei. The sequence continues at coordinate 8,150 of WSYH01015201.1, forward strand.
TGTGGGGGCACGGGGTGGGTTGTGTATTGGTGCTTACTAGATATTTAATTTTAAACATTACAGTACAGTAGCAGGGGGTCTCCGGAGTTGAACCGCATTGATTTCAGGTTCGGGGACCCCCTGCTTCCCGAGATACAGGCCCCGTTATGGGGTGCCAGTATCTCCTATGCATGGGAATGTCTTGCGTCACTTGATCGGGACATTTCCATTCATTGGAGATACCGGCACCCCATAACGGGGCCTGTATCTCGGAAGTAGGGCATCCCCGGACTTGAAATCAGCGTGGTTCAGCTCCGGAGACAACCTGCCACATTACTGTAATGTTGGAATTTTAATAAAACCCCCGCGATCGCCTGTGAGGGGTGCGCAGTTAGAGTGACTCAGCCTCTATCTTTGTGACGATTTAGGAGATTCCTTCCCTTCCTGGTCCCTCTCTCCCATCCCCTGTTGTCCTTCCTGCACCTTCCCAAGCCTCTCCTTTACCCAGATACCTCCCTCCCCTTTACTTTGGAGGTTGACGCCTCAGACGTAGGAGCAGGCGCAGTTCTTTCCCAGAGGACCTCTCCCCAGGAGAAACTCCATCCTTGTGGGTTTTTTTCGTGGAAATTCTCTACAGCAGAGAGGAATTACGATGACGGTAATCGTGAACTTTTGGCCATCAAGTTGGCTCTCCAGGAATGGAGACATCTTTTGGAGGGTTCCAAAGAACCAATCGCTATCCTCACGGACCACAAAAATGTGTTATATATTGAAGGGTCTTTTCGCCTTGGCTCCCGCCAAGCTCGCTGGTCACTCTTTTTCTCCCGCTTCAACTACACCATTTCCTATATCCCCGGGATTAAGAATGTTAAAGCGGACGCCCTTTCTCGTCAGTTTGCCTCTGAGACTGAAACTAAAGAAATCCCGGAACCTATTCTGCCGCCCAAATGCATAATTTCTGCCAACAACTTCGATGTATTGGATGAGATTAATAAGGCACAAGCTCATATTCCTAGCAGGTTCAGGGTACCAGTAGGACATCTCTATGCAGCACCACGTTTTCGCCATAAAGTGTTACTTTGGGGACATTCCTCTAAAGCAGTTGGTCATCCAGGCTTCAAAAGAACGGCAGATCTCATTAAACGGACTTTCTGGTGGCCTAAAATGAATCAGGATATTCTTGAATTTACCTCCGCTTGTCCTGTATGTGCTCAGAGTAAAACTCCTCATCAGAAACCTTCCGGACTTCTTCTATCACTCCCCATCCCGGAACAACCATGGAAACACATTACGATGGACTTTATTGTTGAACTGCCTGTTTCCAAAGGGATGAACACTATTTTGGTCGTGGTGGACAGGTTTTCAAAGCAGGCACATTTTATTCCCCTCAAGGGACTTCCCAACTCCGCCACCTTGGCAGATGTATTTTCCAAAGAGATCTTCAGGCTGCATGGCGTTCCCATTTCTATTGTCTCGGATCGTGGATCCCAGTTCATCTCAAAATTCTGGCGGGCCTTCTCCCAAAGATTGGGTATTTCTCTCTTATTTTCCTCCGGATACCACCCACAAACCAATGGTCAAACCGAAAGGATGAACCAAACTCTTGAACAGTACCTTAGGTGCTTCATTTCTGACTCAGAAGATAACTGGGTGGATCTTCTACCATGGGCCGAATTCGCCATAAATTTTTTGAAGAATGTGTCTACTCAGGAGTCTCCCTTCTTTATCAATTATGGTTTCCACCCCAGTAGTCTCCCTCTCTCACCGTCTCCTTTGGGTGTTCCTGCAGCCGAACCTCATATCACCAACTTACAAGAATCCTGGAAAAAGATTCTCAAGTCCCTACAGTCTGCGGTGGCCAAGCAGAAGACCAAGGCTGATCGCCACCGTCAAAAGGGTCCCTCCTTCAACCCTGGTGACCTGGTCTGGCTGTCTTCCAGGAACATTAGGCTCAAGACCCCTTCACCCAAGCTGTCCCCTAGATTTTTGGGACCATTCAAACTTCTGGAAAAGATCAACCTGGTAGCTTATCGTCTCGATCTTCCCCCCACTATGAAAGTCCCATCCATGTTTCATGTTTCCCTCCTTAAAAAAATTAGTCCCAGTGCTCATTTCCCGGATCCTTCACACAGACCCAATCCAGTGTCCACCCTGGGCCAACAGGAGTACGAGATACAGTCCATCATTGACTCTCGTCTTTCTAAAAACAAACTACAGTTTTTGGTACACTGGAAGGGCTACGGACCTGAGGAACGTTCCTGGGTACCTGCACATCACATCCATGCCCCAAGACTTCTTTCCCTTTTTCATCGGAAGTTTCCCCTGAAGCCGTGGGTGGATCACTCGGAGATTGATCCTCAAGGGGGGGATACTGTGACGACTCAGGAGATTCCTTCCCTTCCTGGTCCCTCTCTCCCGTCCCCTGATGTCCTTCCTGCTCCTTCCCAAGCCTCTCCTTTACCCTCTACCTCTATCCCTCTGCCACAACGCATACCCACGCGCTCCCTGAGTCCCTGCTACGATCCTCCCCGCTCCCTCTTTCCCGCAGTGTCCACATCACCTTCCCATGTGGTGCTATCCGTCCCGTTGCCTCCTCCCTGCGTGGTACCTGCAGCGCGGCATTCCGCGCGCCTGGTGACGCGTCCTACTCGCGCGCTCCCGCAGCCCACAGGGGGAGCGTCCACGAGTCCCTCCGCTGACGCACCTGACCCTTCTGCCTTACCTCTGCTCGCCATCGAGCGGGTGCAGCGCGCGTTCCCCTCCTATTGGCTTTCTTCCCCTCCTGCGGTCTTCCCTTGCTCCGTGCGGGCCGCTCCTGTGTTGCAGCCGGTGCGCGCGCATCCCCAGCTTACAGGGGGCGCGCGCACTGACTTCTCTTATCAGGTTCCTCCTGTCTCCGCCTACCAAACCTCTCTGACCACTCCTCTGTCTCCTCCTCTTCTCTCCCTGACCTATCTCTATCTTCTCCCACTTCTCTCTCTACTCCTCCCCTCTCTGTCATTGGTGCACCTCCCTTTATAATCCCTGTCTGTCCACTTCTTCCCCGCTCTGCATAGTTCCTGTTTCCCTGTGTGTACCTGACCTATGCCTTGCTCTCTCCGTGTACTCCCTGTATCCTGCTCCTGTGATATTTGGGATCTCCTTGGTTTTGACCCCTGCTCGTCCTGGACTACTCTGCTATCCCTGTGAACACTGCTATGCCTTCTACTACGTTAACCTCTGGACTCCTGAATCTGGCACATGGACACGACTACTCTCTTGGATACTCCCAAGCATTGCAAGTATATGCTAACAACTCTTCCTACAGGCCCAGCAACACTATACCACACTCCGGGCTTGCTCCCACTGCTGTGGGTGTGTGGTGTAATACCGTTCCCACCTCAGTACTGGGGTCTAGCTTGGTCTGCGGGCACACGGGCGTGACAATCTTACTGCGTGTCTTTCACAGGCAGGCAGACCCCGCTAGGACTCACACAGCAGGGACCCCTCTGTGTTCATCCGATGGGCCATTATGTCCGCAGCGGAAAAACTTGTGAGGATCACGGGGAGATCTCAAAATCCATTTAGAGATTTGTTCAAATAACGGCCGCTGCGTCATGTTAAACGATTCTGATTTCTATCAACCCAAATACAATCTTTATTCATTTCCTTTAACATACTGTAGCAATCACCCGTTTCTCTCACTCAGCCCAATGTTCTTAGTCAATCATCAACATTAGTACACGGTTTCCTCATTTAGCGATATTTACTTTGATTTAAAAAACCCTCTTGTTCTGTCACTAAGTAACTATAGGATTAACTATGCTCCTTATCTTTTAATACCGATCGCTATTGTATTGTCTTACTAACTATTTAACTAACCTTTGATTCCAAACTCGATAGAATGTACAATTCAACTCAGCGGCCAATAAACACGCCAAGTTTATGACATCACATCAAACATGTCCACACCTGCTTGTCTTCAGACCGATTTATCTTCTTATCTTTGCAGAGGCAGCTAATCTTTTTCCAATATAATTTGTAACAATACTTTTTAACTATTTACATGCTGAATATATATTTATATAGACAATATAGCATCTTTATTATTTAGGCTTGAAATCGCCCTTTCCTCAATGTTGTGTAGAGTTGTGGGGTTTTTTTCCCGCTGGGCACACAAGGTCCTAGTTATGTTGTGTAGCATTGTATTGTATGTCTTTATTTATATAGCGTCAAAAGTGTACTCAGCGCTTCACAAAGAATACAGTACAGGGAATTAAAAAATACAATAAGTGCAGCAAAATCAGACAATAGGAAAGGAAATCCCTGCCCCGAAGAGCTTACAATCTAAGAGGTTTGAGGGGAACTTACAGAGAGAGCAGGTGAGGGAATAAGTGCTGTAGATGGGTGTGCTTGGCCACAATGGGTGTATAAGTGACTGTGGGACAGTAGCCATGAGTGCAGGCTTTTGGGATGCTTGATTTGTGGGGCGAGTTTTCAGGTTAGTCAGTGTTACATGAAAAGGTTAACACCATTTACAGGGGAAGAGATGGCAGGGAGGCGTGGGTGAGATCAGGGGTGTATGTCTGGCTTCCGGCTTAGGGGAGATCCCCAGCAGCGGGAAGGAGTAGATAGAGGGTGTGAATAGAGGATTTGTGGGGGTGTTTTTTTTATTGAAGGTTGTTGGGAGAGAGGTGTATAAATAATGGTGCAGTGGGGAAGTTGGAGAGAACAAGGACATTCACCAAGGAGTGAGGAAACAGAAAATGCAATAAGGAGGGCATAGTGAGATACAGGAGGAGAGACTTCCCAATTATTGGAGGATAGGAAGAGTACAAATAATCACAGCTTTTAGAAAGTAAAGTTCTCACAGTTGTAAAGTTGTTGTCCAGAGTTCAGATCTTCACCTACAATTTCAACTCCAAGATTAACTCCACACACTTAAATGTTACACTTACTCCAAGATTAACTCCACACACTTTGATGTTACACTGTGATGTTACACAGCCATATGGCTCACAGCCAAGGTATCCTGCCTTAAGTATTCTAAAACACAGCCACATTGACTAACAATTAAGGGAGGGGTACGCCTAATCAACTCAGACACACCAAATTGTTAATAAATTTTAGGATGTTTTAGATTGATTGAAGGAGACATATCAATTTTAAAATCTGTAGCAAATCACAGATGTGTGTAAATCACAGGGCACTCTGGGTCCTGGTTGTGTAGCGTTGTTGCTTGTTTTGCAGTGCTCTCTGGGTCCTGGTTGTGTACCGTTGTTGCTTGTTTTGCAGTGCTCTCTGGGTCCTGGTTGTGTACCGTTGTTGCTTGTTTTGCAGGGCACTCTGGGTCCTTGTTGTGTAGCGTTGTGTTGTTTTGCAGTGCTCTCTGGGTCCTGGTTAGGTTGTGTAGCGTTGTGTTGTTTTGCAGGGCACTCTGGGTCCCGGAGAGATAATTCCATCGAAGCTTCAATTTATCCTGAAGAATGAATACCTGGGGGAGTTCCTGACCCTGCTGGAGCGAGGTACCGAGGTCAGTACCCGGAGGAGGGGGGGGGGGGGATAAGACCGAGGTCAGTACCCGGAGGGGGGGTGATAAGACTGAGGTTAGTACCTGTAGGGTGGATGCAGGGGATGTGCGCAGAGGTAACGACAAGAGACTTGTATTTGGAAAAGTAAACATAGGCTTTTAATTCAGCAACTCAAATACAGCTCTTCTCTCAGCTCCAGAAAGTAAAAGTCCATATATACATAGTAACATACGTCAGACCCAGTGTCCCGCTGCAGTCCATATATACATAACATAGTAACATACGTCAGACCCAGTGTCCCGCTGCAGTCACTGCCCACATTATCCCCTCGACTGCCCACATTATCCCCTCGACTGCCCACATTATCCCCACGACTGCCCACATTATCCCCTCGACTGCCCACATTATCACCACAACTGCCCACATTAACCCTTTAGGAAGCTCCGACTGCCCCCGGTGAGTAGGGGTCGGCTGCGGTCAGCTCCTGCCTATTCCGCGGGGTGATGCTACGTCTCAGCTCCTGCATTAAGTGGCCAAAATGGAAGTAACCTGTGTGGGGATTATTCACTAAGGTGTATTGTGGGGTATTCAGCTCACCCAGCGGCAACTGCATGTCCCGGCTCCCAGCGGGGTAACTAGCTAGGGTGTGCCGCCATCACCATGGTCAGTACTATGGGGGTCATACTCAGTGACGCAAGTCCCCTGTCCGGTACTCAGGGTGTGACACTAATACTAACGCATGTCCCCTGTCCGGTACTCGGGGTGTGACACTAATACTAACGCATGTCCCCTGTCCGGTACTCGGGGTGTGACACTAATACTAACGCATGTCCCCTGTCCGGTACTCAGGGCGTGACACTAATACTAAGGCATGTCCCCTGTCCGGTACTCGGGGTGTGACACTAATACTAACGCATGTCCCCTGTCCGGTACTCAGGGTGTGACACTAATACTAACGCATG
>WSYH01001540.1:0-28369 GCA_036426205.1 Ascaphus truei
CTAGTGGGCATGGCTAAATGTATACAACAAAAAACAAAAATGCCCAAAGCTACTTCCAATGTGACAAAAATACACAGTGCAATACCTATAAATCTCTTGTAAAAGGGTCATTTAATTTAACCCTTTGGCCAAAGCATCAAAGTTTCATTTTGCCAGGTTATGACAGATCCAATACGATCATTCTTCCTGTAATTATACAGGTAAATAAGAATTTTAACCCAGGTGAGCATTAGGACCTGCTAATCAACATATTAAGCTCTATTTACTCGCTACTGAGTACATAAATTTGCATTACCTTCAAACTGCTCTTTCAGAACCAGTTAAATATTAAGGGTGCAGCATTGTTTATCCAGTAACAAAGAAAGTAGCTCATACTTCAATAAGTACAGTAGCGTACGGTTCAATAAACTCGCCTAAAGCAAATAAAACGTTGCATTTATTTATTTTTACAAATTGTATATTTATTTTTAATCTATAACTACAACTTATTTTATCATAACAACTGTGGGGACTCATATACTTGGAAAAATCCTTCCCACTAATTTTGATTCATTAATTTAAAGTAGGGCTTCATCTAAAAGCAAAAAATAGGAAGTCTGTTTTGTTATAGCAAAGAGGGATGTAAAACTGGGTATTGCAGAATAATCTTTAGAATCTAATCTAATGTTATAATACAGTACATGTCACCTGCAAAAACATGGAAAATATACCTGTTAATACATTTCTGACTTCATTCAATCAAATACATTTTTCACAAAATAAACAGAATACTTACTAAGCAGTTTACAACATACAGATGCAACCGTTGGTTCTGGTCCTCTCACTTTGTGGATCCCGTACAGCATCCTAGCCTGTGCCGCAAGATCCCAGCAACCATTTGACACTCAAATGTGATATCACTGGCCTTATATAAAAGGCCTGTTCCGTCTTATTTGAGCCCAAGAAGACAATAGGACAATATCCACCCCATTGGATTATACAGTACAGAAGAAAAGAAAGAAGGGAGAACTTACCGGAAAAGTCTCTTCAATCAACATATGATCGTGGACTTCTTCACATCGGCTGTTTGAGGAGCATTGTGTCGTGACTCAAGAGTTGCTGACGGAGTAGGACTCGGAGGGTGAAGACTAGTGGCAAACCATGCTCATATTATGGGCATGATGTACCACTGTGCCAATCAATGAATTGGTTTAGTGGCATTTTTTTTCTTATTGAAATGTAATATGTTTTATTCAGTGCTTGTTTTTTTATTTGTAGCTTGCTCATTCATTGACATGGTGGCAAACCATGCTCATATTATGGGCATGGTGTGCAACTGTACCAATGTAAGGAAGCAGGGCTTTCACAACCCCTCCTTACCTGCTCCGAAGGCCGTCACTTCCACTCCCTCTCCTTCACAGCGGTATCCCCGCCGCAGGCATGCTCCGTTCCAGCTGACTGACACACGCGGCTGCCATATTTGCCGTTACGCACGAGGGACGAGCTTACACTACGCTCGTTCCCAGCTATAATTTAATTTAATATAATATATTCACTGCACTGGCTGCCTGGCCACGCCCCCGGGATTCGCTCCACCCGTACTCATGCCCCCCTGCTTCACAGCTGATGCCTGGCTATGATTACAGCACGCAACTATCAACATGCGCTCCACAGCACACCTCTGCTCCACCTACCTCTGTGATTGGCACTCCCACCTTTATTACTCCAGTTCTTCCCTGGAATCATTGCTCTGCATAGCCTTTGCTTAACTTGTGTGGATCTCCTCTCGCTTGCTTTGTGTTTCTCAGGTTTGGGCCCGGCTTGGCTTACGTCTCCTTCTCTGGCTCTCGACCCCGGCTTGCTCCTCACTACGTTGCCTCTCTCGTCCTTCGATCTCGGCTTGTACCTCAACCTCCCGGACCTCTCTCACCCTCGACCACGGCATCTACTACGGTTCTTTTATTCCGGATCCGGCAAGTATCTATTACCACAGCTATAACCTCCTTGCCTGACTTCGCCTATACCACACTCCAGACACGCTCCCTCTGCGTGTTACTATACGTCCCACCTCAGTAAAGGGACGGGTCTGGTCTGCAGTCAGCACTACCATGACAACCAATCAATTGATTTATTGGGGATGAGGGTAGTTGCCCCTGGGAGGGTGGTTAGGCCTCACGGGTGGGTAGCAGGAGGGGGGAGTTAACCCTTAAATACCATAGTGGTTAATAACTGCTATGGGGATTAAGGGGTTAGTGGCCAGTAGTTAGTTACTGTCGGTGCCCAATGAAGAAGAGGAATACGAAGGGGGCCTTCATCCTGGCAGGGGTACGTACAAAATTAATTTACTATATGCTGGCTGGGTCATGTTTTTGTTATGTTTTATTTTTTAATGGGCAAATGTGCCATTATCCATATATGGATATTGGGGATTTTGCCCTGTACTGTACTGTATGTGTGAGGGAGGGGTTGTTCAATGTATTGTATTGTATTGATGTTTGTATTGTAATGTTTATTGTAGGTAAAGGGGGTGGGTGAAGAGGGTAGATGCCCCAGGGTGGGTGGCTAGGCCTAGAGGTGGGTAGTGGGAGAGATTAACCCTTTCATTACCGTAGCAGTTACTACCGCTAAGGTAATGAAGGGGTTAACCCCTCCCACAACCTTCCCGGTAAGCCTAACCACCAACCCTGGGGCAACTACCCCCTTCACCCATCCACTCAACCCCCAATAAACCAGGTACTCTGGCTTAACCCCCTCATTGTCTTAACGGATAGCCGCCAAGACAATGAAGCTGCTTTTATTTTATTTTGATAGCACAGTATTGTAGCAGGGGGTCTCTGGAAACTGAATCGCATTGATTTTAGGACTGGGGACCCCCTGCTTCCTGAGTTACAGGCCCCGTTATAGGGTACCGGTATCCCGCTGCTTTGTTTAAATCTCCCGGTCACGTGGGCCGTGACGCGAGAGAATTTAAACATGGTGGCGATACAGGTAACCCAAAACGGGGCCTGTAACTTGGAAAGCATGGGGTCCCGGACCTGAAATTAATGCGGTTAATCTCAGGAGACCCCCTGCTACAATACTGTGTTATTAAAATAAATTAAAAGCAGCTTCTAGCTGCTAAGGTAATGAAAGACTACCTGGTTTGTTGTGGGTAGAGGTGGTGGGTGAAGGTTGGATTTGCCCTGGGTGGGTGTTTAGGCCTACCGAGAGGGTTGCAGGAGGACTTAACCCCTTCATTACCTTATCTGAATGGGTTAACTCCTCCCGCTTTCAACCCAGTAAACTAGATTTTTAAAAATCTATTTACAGTATATAAAACGGTTTTAATGCTTTTAAATAGACAAAAACCCTATTTGCCAAATTTGGGGGTGGTAGAGGTTAACCCCTAGATTATCTTAATGGTTAGTAAAACATGTTTTACTAGCCATTAAGGTGGCTAGAGGGTAGGTAGTGTATTTTATTATTTTTTAAGTAGTGAGTTGGGTTAAGACCTTGTTTTTTTATGGACATTTTTTTTATTGCCCATTAGTATAGAGCATGGCAGCGCAAACTTTTTTCCCTGCGCCCCCCTGCCGGCGGTCCCCTCACTCCCTCGCCCCCCCTAACCCCCACTTACCTGCGCTCCGGCGTCATGACGTCACGTTGCCATAGCAACGTGACATCACAGGGCCTCGCAGCATCATTTTGACGCCGCATTGCCATGGCGACGTAGGAAGGAAGCTGCGGGAGCCTAGGTAAGTGAAGATTTACAGAGGCCCTGCAGCTCCCTCGGCACTTAAAGCTGCAGTTCAGTCAATATCCTGCATGTGTGTTTTTTTTAATAAATCAGTTCTGTAGTAAGAAAAAATACTTTTAGCATTTTCTGTTTTTAAAAAAACAACTTTGAAAGACCAATTTTCTTGTATTCTATTTTAACAGCCATTTGCTAAGGCACTGCCCCTTCATGTCCTGTCACACCCCTTTGTCAGCCCTGCCCTCCCTCTAGCACATGTCAGTGCAGGACTGCTCATGAATATTCATGAGCTTCCACTGACAGACAAGCAGATTATAAACAAATCCCAGCTTTTAATGTCACCAAATTTCGACCTATCAATACATGGAGAACGAATTGATCTGCAGCTATACAGTTCTTTAGGTAATTAGAGATTGCACACATGAAACTATTGAAGTAAAAAAATAAATGTAAAAAAAAAAAAAAAAAAAGACTGAACTGCAGCTTTAAATTAAGTGCCTTCGGGAAGCGCGCGGGGCCCCTGTAAACCCCGCGCCCCCCACTGGCAGTCTCGCGCCCCCCCAGGGGGTCGCGCCCCCCAGTTTGCGCACCGCTGGTATAGAGGGTGGGTGTTAGGTTTGTTGTAGGGTAGGAGATAGTTGCCCCAGGGAGGGTGTTTAGGCCTGGTGGGGTGGTGGTATTAGTTAACCCCTTGGATCCCTTAGCGGTTAGGTGGCCAAGGGGGTAAGTAGTTTGTTTTTAAAGGCATCAAAGGGGTTAATGTTATTTCCACCATAGGGATCTGTATTAATAGATGTAGCCTACTGCCCAATCCTACTTATTTCTCTGGTTCCAACACTAAGTCCTGGTAAGGAGCAGGTAGTGTTGGGGTTAAGATCCTCATAACATGAGTCTGTGTTCACCATGAGGTTGATAATTTGTTGCGGTCTACAGGTGCTAGCTGGGAGCATTGGAGTATGTGACCCCGGTGACCCAGCCTTCTGTACACCTACAGGTTAGCACCACAAAACACCAGGTATCTGCAAATCTCCCTTAGGCCTCGTTCAGGGTGCTGGCTTCGGAGGGAGGGCGTGCTGCCGTGCGTGCTGCCGTGAGAAACAAAGTATTCAATTTGAATACTGGTTTTCAGGGTAGCAACTGCCCTGTCTCCGAAGCCAGGAGTTGAAGCTGACTACAATTTCAATAAACGAAAATTTCGTTTTTTGGAGCTGCAGCAGTGTCACAGGGACCAAGGCAGCCAATGAAATCATTCTTCAGAATGATTTCATGACTGCAACTTGGATACTTTACCTGCCATGTGTAACCACGCCCCCTCCTCAACGCTGAAAAGTCTGCTGGGGGATAAACACAGATCGCCCAGCAAACTGCTGCACTGCCGCCCTCCCTCCAACTCCTGCAGCTGGCACCCTGAACGAGGCCTTAGGCCGGGGCCATAGAGGCTTCAGGAGAGCGGATGCGCGCCAACGCTGAGGCTCGCCTGCTTAAGTCAGCGTGATTCCACGGACTTGCAGGCGAGCCAGCGTGCGCGAAGGGAGCCGGGGGGGAGGTGGTTGGAGGCGGGGCAGTGACGTCGCTGGGCCAATCGCCCGCGATGCACTGACATCAACGTCACGGCGCCGTGACGTTGACGCTGCTTCAGGCTGACTGGATGTTTTCAGCTGACAGCGCGCTGAAAAACAGCTTGGCGCTCTGCTGAAAATTCCAAAGCCTCCACACGCCTGCGGACGCTCGCGTGAGCCCCCTCTCAAGGCATCCTCATTGAGGATGCAGGGGCTCAGCGCTGAGCATCCGCACGGCTCAGCGCGGCCTGTCCTTCTATGGACTCGGCCTTAGGCTGCGTCCAGGGTCAGCGCTGACGCTTCTCAGTGAGCCCCTGCAGCCGCAATGAGAGCGGCTTTAGCAGGGGCTCGCGGACGCTTCCGCAAGCGTGTGGAAGCGTAGGTCTTTTTCAAAAGATAGATTTTTGCGCTCACGGGAGCGCAGGGCCGGTGACGTCACAGCCCCCCCCCCCCCCCCGACACGCCCCTGGACCAAGGCCAGGAAAAGCTCCCGCTTTCCCTCAGCCTCCGCACGACTGCAGTCCTATGGACGCAGCCTTAGAGGGGGGGCGAAAGGGTGCTACATAGCTATTACAGAATTATTATTAAAGTGATCGCCATGCGGTAATTAACACATTATGAATGGTTGCGCTAATTCCCACATTGCGACATTGGGTCAAATATCGCACCTAAAACATTTCCGCAATCTTGATGTATACCATCTTTAAAAAAAAATGTTTTTCCATTATTCATTTTACCGGAGTTTGATGTATCAAGGCCTTTATTTTTTATTACGATCGCTGGAGTGCTACACACTTCTCCTTACCAGAAGACACCTTACAGATCATTCAAGTTAATGAGCAGTTAAGGTGTCTTCCGGCACTGGCAGGAGTCACCGAACAGCACTACAGGCATACCCCGCATTAACGTACGCAATGGGACCGGAGCATGTATGTAAAGCGAAAATGTACTTAAAGTGAAGCACTACCTTTTCCCCACTTATCGATGCATGTACTGTATTGCAATCGTCATATACGTGCATAAGTGATGTAAATAACGCATTTGTAACAGGCTCTATAGTCTCCCCGCTTGCGCACAGCTTCGGTACAGGTAGGGAGCCGGTATTGCTGTTCAGGACGTGATGACAGGCGCATGCGTGAGCTGCCGTTTGCCTATTGGGCGATATGTACTTACTCGCGAGTGTACTTAAAGCGGGGTATGCCTGTACTTAGTAAATATGGCCCTGGAACCATTATTTACTAATCAGTACTATTCGATAGGACAACTTGCAGTGCCAGAAGACACCTTATAGCCATTTCACGTGAAGATGTCTTAAGGAATAACACCGCTTGATAAATATGGGCTCTAGATATTATCTAGAACGTTTCATCGTAATTACAGTATATGAATATAAATCTTGCTACGAGTGTTCAAAAAACCCAAACAAAGCAAAAACAATTTTCTCATTCATACAGTGCAGTGTCCTGCAGCAATTGTGTATATAGACACAACCTTATTGACATTCATTGCAAAAGTACAGGTTTTATTGAATGGCCATGGCTAGTTTTCATTTCCATTGATATCAAAGAGCTATTCACACTAGTGCAGACTAGTTTGAGACTTCAGGGTTCTTTTTTAATACTACTACTCTAATTTCAAAAACAGAACACTTGTTAATTACACTGAAATTATATACAGTAGATCCCAGTTAAGATGGTGGCTCATTTCCAAGCTGGCTACAGTACAGTAGGTGAGTCTTAGGTTTGAAAGTAATGCTAATATGTATTAAAACTCCATCTTTCTTATATAAGAGCCAATAGAGAGGAGAGGGGAGAGGAAAGGGCATACAGAAGGAAACATAAAAGAGAAATGTGATGTACAGTACCATGCAACACCTTCAGATAATCACTGTTTTCTTTAAAGAACAAAAAGCAGCCCATAGCTAATAATTGTTCTTTAGCAGTAAGCAATGCAGAATACCCCATGATGTCCTTGCACACTAGTCATGTTAAACCTTGGAGAAAAACAGCATCATCTCTTGTAAGCACAGACTCACTCGATTGCTCAACAGCAGTGATAACAAAATTAAATAATAAAGATATGGCATGGTGTTTCTTTTCTCTTATTCAGTACTAGAACCAGGAACTTTCTATTTTGAAGCACAAGCTCTTTTGAAACCTAGTTTTGCTTTGTAGCAAAGCAGCTTAGGTCTCTCTATCACCAAAAAATACTCTAAATATTGATATACAGAATGCCTTGGAAAATCGACTTCAACCTTACGATTTTATTAAATGCATCTGAACACCTTATTTGTATTGTTATATAATACAATAAACCAATACACCAAACAAAACATTACGTTTTGATTTGACATCTTAATTGTTTTTCAATAAATATTTAATGTTATACGATCAATTTCTTTATTTTTAATTTAGTATAACAAACTCACCAGATTATATATTTTTGATATTTATAAAATATTACAGCACTATGCATATCACCATCCTTACCTTTCTGGATGAGGCTGTCTCCTTGTGTTGCTCTCTCCAACGTTTACTTTACAAATGAAATAAGATGGACCAGGTGGACAGAATAACACACCCACAGAATTACACACCCACAGAATTACACACCCTCATTGCGGTTTTTTTTTTTGTGTTCTTACTTGTATGTTATCTGCCTCCTTTTCTTTAAATCTGCATTGCAAATCCTTACCCTGAATTATTTGACTCCAACTGCCTTCTTATTACTTTATTCGGAACTGGGGGATCTTTAGATTCTGGCTATACCCAGTTTGATCCCAATACATCCTATATACTGTATGTGTGCAGTATCTACACGCCAAGTCCTGTCACTGGCTGCGGGTGATCAGGCTGCACTGTGATGTCGCTGAGAAACGTGACACGCCCACAAAACATGTCCCATCATTCATGGGAGGCCGTCACACCTCACTGCTGGCTCTTGCACCACTTCAGCTGGGTTTTCCCATAAACGCTTACTCACTCCGGTTACGATCTGTCTACACGCCCCTTCCCTGCTACCTGTGTTCAAACGTGCAAAGCACCGGAAGACGCCTCCCGCAACCCCCACACTCTGCATTATCATTCCTGTGTTTCTGCTTTTTAAAATATAATGCATTCAATTATGTTAATCTAAAACATCCATGGTTCCAAATGCTGCCAGAGAGGGGCTCCGCCTCGTCATTGCACCAGTTATAGGAAACTCCCTGGCCTGACATTCGGGGAACGTGACGCCAGGATGCTGGCTGCTTGTGAATGGGTGCGGGTGGAAACTCTGCAGAGGGTGTTGGTAATTGGATGCCTGTCAAATCCTGTCATTGTGAAATAAGGTTACCAGGAGACGTGCACTTACTGTAAAAGAAAAGTATAAATGTTTTATGCATGCTGGCTCTGTTGCTACGTGAAACTCAAGCCTTAGTAGCGGGTCATCATTTTAAAGTAGCGCAATGATAATAGGGAATAAACAAATCCCAATAAATAGATATCATTGAATAATAACTACGAGAGTAAAGAATTCCTGCATGTGACTCTCCTATATACATACTGTATGTACAAAAAAAAACTTGGATTGCCATTTTTAATAAAAATACAGTATATCCCATTAGATATGGGAGCAAAGCTTTCTAGAGATATTTGATGTGTTGGTGTAATGTCTATGCTAAAAACTAAACGTTTGAGTTTCTGTAAAAACATAAACAGACTTGGTTTTGATTTGATTTGAAAAAAAAATGGCAAAATGTAGGTAAGAAAAGGAGAAATAGTGTACTTTACCTCAAAATATTGTGAAGACTGAGTTGGCTAACTGCGAGCAAATGTACAGTATGCTAAATGGAAAGGCAGAAATCACCAACATGTCCCTGAAAACTTGTCATTTATGGCAACAGTTCAAAGTTAACTGGAGATTAGTATATGAGCTGGTTACACCCCTTACGAAAACACTATAACAGTATGTATGCCTTATATGTGATGGCATGTTACATAATCCACTGTTGGACTAATAGAGGCACCTAAAAAAGAGGTATGTGTCTCAGGAAGATGATTCAAGTAAATCAGCTTTGCTTGAAATTGCTTTAAAGCTTGAATATATACATATGTATTTATTATTTATATATATTTATATATATATATATATATATATATATATAGCAAATGGAAATATATATTCACACACAGATGCAGGGGCCGTTATTCGAACAAATCACGGAGCCGTTTTCGTGTGCTCTGCTGTATTCCACGCAGCATTAACGCGACCAATCGCCCCAGGCACCTGTGTTTATCGCGGTTGCTTTATTTGAATTTCATGGATTCTGTTTCTGTGTGTGCAATGAAATGAATTAATTGTAATGTGCACAGTACTGTGCTACTGTGTCAATTTCAGGTGTTTAAAAGCCGGAACACTAAAATGCCATTTTCTGCACTCGCGTCTAAAGGCGGTAAGGTTGGAAGAAATCACACGCCATGACATGGGTATTCCGAGATATACAACGCGTGAAGTGTTCGAATAACGGCCGCTGCATCTGTACACCACACAAAATATACTGATTTTTTTTTTATACAGATGTAGCAGACGTTATTATACTCGTTAACACAATGGGTTGCGTTGCTGCTGGTGTGTTGGATAACAGAGCTATTGAAAACAATGGTTAAGGAGATAACACATGTTTTTTTATGCACTTGCTCACTTTAAAGCTGCAGTTCAGTCTTTTTTTTTTTTTACATTTATTTTTTTACTTCAATAGTTTCATGTGTGCAATCTCTAATTACCTAAAGAACTGTATAGCTGCAGGTCAATTCGTTCTCCATGTATTGATAGGTCAAAATTTGGTGACATATTAAAAGCTGGGATTTGTTTATTATCTGCTTGTCTGTCAGTGGAAGCTCATGAATATTCATGAGCACTCCTGCACTGACAAGTGCTAGAGGGAGGGCAGGGTTGACAAAGGGGTGTGCCAGGGCTTGTGACAGGACATGAAGGGGCAGTGCCTTAGCAAATGCTTGTTAAAATAGAATACAAGAAAATTGGTCTTTCAAAGTTGTTTTTTTAAAAACAGAAAATGCTAAAAGTATTTTTTCTTACTACAGAACTGATTTGTTTAAAAAAAACACACATGCAGGATATTGACTGAACTGCAGCTTTAACAGGGAATTAACGTCTGCTAAATACTGTATATAGTACATTTGTCATATTTGTGTTTAAAACGAATCCCAGCACAATTATGTATATTTGGTTACAAGAGTACTGGAGATGTTGAGAGGCTGAGCACGATTTTATTTTAGTTGAGCTTTGCTTGTCTACTAAAGAGAGAAATGCTGTGTGATGTTTAAACAACATTGCACAAATATTTAATTGTTAGTGAGAGCAACACAGTAATGCCTTATTAGTGACGGGATTAATAAAAAAATAAAAAACAGTAAATTACGTGCACAGTTGCACACACCACAACACTGTATGTGAAAAATTCTGCTACTTCCTTATGACTAACAGCTTGTTAGTCATTTCCATTGTGTATATATATGATTTGATGTTGCACTTGGTGAATTTGGATGGCAATGGTAGTAATTTATACACTGCTAATAAATCATCTGGTGCCTCCAAAAGTAAAGCAGGAGGGTATTTCATTGTTTAGCACCATAAAACTTAACATATAAATGTTTGCATCTGCTAAAAACAGACTTGAAACGCAGTTCTTTCCAAAAAGTTCGAGCTTGGTTACCTCTGTCAGAAGCAGTGGGGTAGCAAAAACGTCCGCAAAAAAAGCACAGGTTTACAATTTTAGCAGTGTATTACCGTATATACTGCAAGAATGAGTGGGACCCTGTGTATCTTCATACATCCATGAGTGTGGCTACAGTATGTAATTCTGTGTATTAAATTGTATGTATGTTTCTCTGTATTTAGACTGTATATTAGTGCCTTTGTGTGGGATAGAGATGTGCAAACATTTCCAAAATGCATTTGCAAAATGTTTAACCGTTTTCTTACCAGATTCAATTCCTTGCAAACAGTTTAATAGATTTTTTACATTTCACAGAAATTGCGCATTTCCACCATCAAATTACTGTTTTGCCATTGAATCGGAGCACAATGTGTGTATCAATGTTTTAAGATGTGGGTACTGCATATGTATCAGTGTGTATGTGTATCAATGTGTAAATGAGAGTGGAAATGTACATCCGTGTGTCTGTATTTATCTCAGTGAGTGTTAGTGAGTTTGTGCAGTGGTTGGGGATATCAGGTGCTGACATTAGAGGTCAGCAGCTATAAATGGAAGAGGTCACCATTGCATTAATCCCTGTGCAGCAAAGCTTTTGAAATTTGTACTTGCAAAATGTTTGCCTTGTCTGACTACCCTGCATAATATTAGTCCTTCTTGCAGTAAGTCTATGGGGGTTATTGGAAAAACTGTGATAGTCCTAATCTGGGCACTCTGGTCTTTATTAAAAGTGGAGTGGCTGGGGTTCTTCAAGTGTAAAACACACTGAGATACAGTAATACAACTCCACAATGATCTCCTATTTATTTATTTATTTTTTGTTCTGTAATCTTTGACCTGAGTGACATTATCTCACAAGTAGATATCGATGTGTTAATAGTATGGCAGCCATTTTAGTTCACAAAGCAGGTTCTATACATTTGATATACTGTAGCAAAGAGAATCCTAACCATGGAGATTTCCAGGGGTGGAGGACTGGATACCAGTGTACACAGGTGCCAGGGGTGATACCATCATCAATATAACATAGATGCAAGTGAAAAAAAAGTCACCTAGTAATAACTTTTTGGGCAGTATGAAAAGGACATAAAAATCTCTTTACTGTAACAACAAATAATATAAAATAGTGTGGGGACACAGTATACTAAGATGGATATTATCTAAGGTGATCTACATTCCAAGAGATGTGCAAATCTATTTATACAGGCTGATGTCAGCCTTTTTGCAAATGCTACTGTATGCGGTGACTCAAATCTATAAGAGATGCGGAGCGGCACTGCAGCCTTAATGTCGACATTTTTAGAACTTATGATTTTTCACACGTACAATCTGTACAGCATTTTTATGTAAAAGTAATACAATACAAGGCACACCATATCTAGTTCATTCTAGTATTTTGTTTCCACACACGAGTGAAAAGCATTGTTTTTTTTTTCCTTTCTACAAACCACTCTTTTGTTTGAATTGTCAACAGCTTTTGGGTGGTATTTAAAAAAAAAAAAAAAAAGTCAGCAAAATTTTATACCCAACCGTCAATCAAGCAATGTGCAGTACTGCATAGAAACTTAATGTAGTAAAGGAATTGTATTGCAGTCTATTATACAGAACACTTTATTGGTAATCTTTGTTCAATTCATCTGATTGATCACCACCTTTTATATGTGTAACCTCCCTTTATTTCCCGAGACTGATTGTACATATGCTAGGGTGGGGCCTCAAGTCCTACTCCCCTATGTGATCGATATGCTAGGCCGCTAGCGGAGAGCTTGGCGGAGATCAGACCATATGACACAACACATATCTTTGAATAACTGGCTTGTATTTATATGCTCACACAACACATCAGTGATCCTACAGATCCAGAGGCCGTTATCCGACCATTTACCGGGTTGAATCACGCACTACAGTATAGTGCGTGGTGGTCCGAGAAGGTCTGCTGCAGACTAAACGGCCGATCGGATTAACACACATGGGCGAGTGAGGGGCAGTAGCACCAGAACGGCGAATCTACACAAATCCTCAAATTTAAAACACATTCAATAGTAATCTTAATGCCAAAAAAACCCACAATTGATTGGCACGGTGGCACACCCATTCCCTGTGGGCATGAGCTGCCACTATGCCAGGCACTATGCAACCGGCACAAAAATAAATACAGTACAGTACATGCATCCAATAAAAACCACATTGCATTGCCAGCCATAACACAAAAAAGCCAATAAACCAATTGATTGGCACAGTACCACACCAATGCCCTGTGGGCATGGTCTGTCACTATGCCAGTCAATGAGCAACCTGTAAAAATATATATACATACCAGGAGGATCATACACTTACCTGTATCATGCAATACAGGTTATGTAACAATACACCCACATGTCAGTCACTGCAGGCTAGTCTCTCAATGTCTTTCCTAAAGTCCAAAAGGACCCTGTGTTATTAAAGGACCCTTTATAGATGCCGACACAACAATGGAGCTCTTCGGTGTGTTGGGTTAACCATTGCAGGCCTGTTACTTGAAAAGGAACGGGTACAGATATGCTCTGTTTGTATCCAGGGTTTTCCTGACCCGAGTCTGTCCCTTACGTGAGATTTCCCAAGAAATTTACACGAGTTATCCGCGATTTAACCTGGGTGTAGTGAGACCTGAAGGTGGACAGAAATTCGAAATGTGGCATTATATGCAATACCAGCCAAAAACTCAAGTCGGTGATCATGAGTTATTGTGTCCACTCCCCCCATGCATGTTACATAATGACAAGGGGTAGGCTGAGTGACACTCGCTGTACTGTATGTAACATGATGACAAGGGCTAAGTTGAGTGACACTCACTGTACTGTATGTTACATGAAAACTTTAGTACTTTATGTACAGTACTACTGTAAGTATATTAAATTTACTGCTAGAGTAAAAACGTCTTAAAACAATGAAACCAGCGAATACTTTATAAAACAAGAATATTTATTAGATGAAAAACATCCCCAGTACATTTTTAGTTTATTATTTTGAAATTATGAAACAAGTGTTCGTCCCAATAGCCTTGGGTGTTCCAGGGAAGACGCTTTTTATGCCTTAAAAATGCATTTATGTTGTCTTTCACAGCTCGGAAAAGGACCGGGTCATAATGAAAGGACGTTTTTTTTCGTCCATAATATTTCTGCGCAAATTCGAAGGCAGCGCTTTCTTGCCCCTATTGCCAACATAATTTACCACCTTAAACCACTGAAGATACAGCTCATAACTGACATGGTGTTTCATAATGAAAAGGGCTAGTATGGTCACTTTTCCACCGTTCTGGAAAAGTATTTTTCCTGCATACTCTGCGGGAGGTCTGTTAGTGTCATGTCTGGGATCGTGCATGGATCAAGTTGCATTTGAAGCTGTACTCTCCTGGGTGCTGTGGGTCGTACAGCAGGTGTGCTTATTTCACTGGGTGAGGATAAATGGTATGGGGGGCTTTGAATTTTGCACCTGTACACCTCTGGGTGCAGCGGGTGTTAGTTGAAAAGTTGTGCTTCTGTTAGTGGGTGGGTGGGGGTAGTTTGTCTGGTAGGATGCTTTCCTCAGGTGGTGTGCATTGCCTTGGCGGCATGCAGGCCAATTCCTGTGAAGAAGAGGATGCATGTGATGGATGACGTTCCTCCAGGTCGCCCTCCTGCTCCTGCATCGGACATACAGGGGGAGGGACAGTGTGATGGTAACGGGGTACCCAGGCCAGTAAATAAAGGTATTATGCCCGGCTGGGTGCCCCTGAGCCATATTGGGAAAATGTAGTGTGTCAGCTCTGCAGCCCAGTAATCTATATAGAAAAAACACACTAGATGGCGCTCAAACACTATATCTAAGTGCAATAATAAACAGTGATTAAATGAATAAACTTCACCGTGCAAAAAATATAAGTAAAAACACTCAAACCCTTAGAGGACTGTCTCCACACTCAAAGTACAAAAGGAACGAAATCAGGGGAGCGTCAGTACCTGGAAAAAAAATATATACTACCATAGTGCATAACGTTTAAATAAATAAACATATATTATGGCAGAGCTCCAAAGAGCAAAGGTAGCTAAATGTGGAAATTGTCCATAAACAGCAATGAAAATAGGGAGATGGATAATCCCAGAAGAGAGACACAGAGCCAAGGAATTAAAAAGCCATATGCGATTTATCCGAAATGGTAAAATTCAAGGCTTACAAGATACCAGATGGTAACGGGCGTAGGTTACAGGGTAAAGATGATACATCGAGTCACAACCTCGGGAACCCCACACACGTCCGCCTTCTCCACCGGTATCTGTCCTGTGCTGCAAGCTGAGGCCGATACGTCACTTCCGGTTTTCACGGGTACAGTTGGCGCCACCGGAACATCAGCTAGAGACTGTCTCCCTCAGGATCTCACATTGAGGGTTACGCTCTACGCGTTTCGCCGTGCGGGTTGACGGCTTCGTCAGGAGTGACGTAGACCCATAGGAGGATACTATATATACCCTTCCTAATTACAATGACCTTTCTCCCCATAGGTCAGAATGTAGAAAGATCTAATTAATTGGGTAATTTGTTATAATAACACTCACCACTATAACAGATCTAATAGCAATATTATAAAATTAATTTAAAATACAATATTTATACTTTAATACAATTCATGTTCATAGTTAAAAATAAATCATTCTCATAGTTAAAAATACATAGTATATAGCAAACACATTTAACTCAGTCCAGGATGTTTTGCCTTGGGAACTTTTGGTGCCTTTTCTTTAGTCGCCGTAGGCTTTCTGGCCATCTTTGCCTTTGGCACGCAGACAGCTGCTGCATTTCTCAGCAGTTATCCGCTTGTTGCGTGCATAGAGTACGGCCTGATCCATGGCAGAAGATTAAGCACAATAGAGTATCTGGACGGAAAGCAGTTGTTTCAGATACAGATCAGCCTTTGAGGAGGCCATGCATTTTGTGTCACCTTTTACAGATGCAGCGGCCGTTATCCATACATTTCACGTTTTGTATTCCTGGGCATACCCAGGTTGTGCCGCATGATTTCTTCAAACTTTCCTGCGGTAAGACGCGTGTTTACTAGTGTTTTTATCAGGTGTTGTTGTCTTAAAATCTAAAAATCTACATAATTTGAAGATTAACGTTACGAGTTCATACTATATACTGTACACTGGCGACACACTTTATTCGAGCTCGGCTAGTCCCACGAATTCGGGTATACCCGGGTGTATTGAGGTTTGTGACTGTTTTCTGCCCGAGTGCATTTAGTTATTTTCCAGGTAGGGATTGAAGCATTTTATTCCCGCTGGCTGCAATACTGCACAGTATATATATATATACTGCATTACAATTCATGAATTTATGCCATCTGGTAGACACGCGAAGCATTGCAGCCTATTAAATCCTAATCATTATCATTTAACAGATCAGCCGCCCGTCAGCCAGGCATGAACCCAGGCTGGGAAGGCAAACGCAACGGGGCTTGTCAGAGGTGAGGAACGGCGCATTCCAGGTATCTGCCAGGTACATACTGGGTATTTGCTCGAATAAAGTGTGTCGGTGCAGTACGTCAATCTCCTCATTTAGACCTAGCGGAGACAGAGTCTGGAGTTTGTAAATCCACAGACTTTCTTGTTTAGATAGTTTTTTATCTCTGTCTCCACCACGTCTTCCTGATTGTACAGTCTGGATACCTATATATGTCAGGAACGAAGGGTCACAGTCATGTTTGATTTTGAAATGTCTAGACACGCTATGTTGTTCAAATCCTAATCTGGTATTTCTAGCGTGTTCTAGAATCCTGACTTTTAAAAATCTTTTTGGGTTGTTGGGTTGTTGAGTTGGTGGAGTGTCAGCACCTCTGGATGTAAAGATGTTACGTGCTTGTCACTTTTGCACACTGTACATTTGATTTCTTCTTTACAGTCTCTGGCTAGGTGAGTCGTGGAACCGCAGCACCTGAAGCAAACTCTGAATTCTCCAAGTAACCTCTTGCTTTCCTCTAGGGACTTCATCCTGAACCCAAAGCATTTGTTAAGTGGGTGTGGCTTCTTGTGTATGGGACATTCCCTGTTTAGGTCCCTTGGTTCCTTGTCTCCGGCGACCGACTGATCTGCAGTAGATTGGGTCGTGGGAGGCACGTCCGTCCTGTGGACCGAGATGGGTGTTTGAGTGTTACCGTATCTCGCCACTGGTCTCTCATTCCTCAGGCTGCTTGCACTGTGTGTGGTTTGCGCACCCAAGATGAAACTGGGATCTTTCCTTGTCCTTGCCGATTCGCGGATGAAGCTCAAGAAGAATGAGAATGGGGGTTGGCGACTTGCTTCTCCCTTTTGTATTTGGAGCCTTGCGAAATCCATCTTTCTTGGAGGTTGTAGGGTAGCTTCTCCAAGATGGGTCTCACTCCACGAGCTGAGTCCAAGACGTTGAGACCTGTTAAGGAATGGTCTTTCCTTGCAAACTCACGGTCTTGCAGGTCCCCTAGCTCTCGTAACTTCGAGTAGTCTCTAGCTGTGATCTTGGGAAAGCTGTCGACTCTTTTGAAGAGCGAATCCTCGACAGCTTCGGAGCTACCGTAGCACTCTTCTAGCCTTTCCCACACTAGGTCAAGACCTACTTGGTGGTGGTTTGCGTTTGCCGTCCGAAGTCTCTTCGCGTGCTCCCTGGATTCGTTTCCCAGCCTTTTGAATAGCTGGTTGAGCTCTTCCCTTGCTGAGAAGCCCAAGCTGTTGATTGTGTCCTTGAACGTGAACTTCCATGTCTGCTAGTTCTCAGGACGGTCGTCAAAGTTGATGAGTCCTGTTTGCACCAGGTCACGCCGGATCATGTACTTGGCTATGTCTGTCAGGCCTGAGGCATCGGCGTGTTGTTCCCGTTCTGAGGTAGTTGCTGGGAGGGTCTGTGTGGTCGCCTCTTCCTTGCGTGGATGCGTGATGGCTGCTGGTCAGTGAGAGGGGCCATGTTCTCCCGTGTGGGTGTTCCTGGATTGCAAGCCTGTTGTGGTGCATCCGTGTGCGCGCTGGTGTGTGGATCACTTTTGCGGCTGTGGCTATCCCAGGCAGCATGTACCATTAAAGGAGCAGCGTCCTCTCCTCGTGGACCTAGCAAGTCTTCGGTGTCTGTGGAGTCACTCCCTCCGTGTTGAGATGGCACGCTGGTGTTTACACTGAAGAGGCTCCTTACGTAGTCTTCAGTGCGTTGGATTGGATCCTCTGAGGCTTTCCATCTGTACGGTTGCTCCCCGCCGTCCTGTCTCGCAGCTGCTTCTAAGATTTCGGCTTGGGCTATGGCGGCCGCGGCATCCTCTTCTTTGCTTAGAGCTTCTAGATCCGCGTCCAATTCGGCCGTTCTTCGCGCAGCGGCGGCATTAGCGGTGGGTGTCTGTTCCTCCTCTTCTATTCGCGCTCTTTCTGCCCTTATGGCTGCCTCTCTCCGACCATATTCGGCCCTGGCACATGCAGCCTCTGCAGTGGCCCGCGCCTTGGTAGCGCTTGCGCATGCGCTGGACATGTTAGATTGCGCTGATTTTACAGACCTTGATGAGTGCCTTGATGTGCAGGAGCGCTGCGACGCGGTCTCCAGGAGGAGCTCTTTCCTCACGCTTTGCGCGTCTGTGATAGCGGTCCGCACGCGGCTGTCACGTGTAAGGTCAATGTTATTTTGTAAGTCTTTCTTGCAGGCTTTCGTCGGTGTTGGCTCTGGTCAAGTAGGTGATGTATGTCTCTGACAGCCCTTCGTAGCACGAGTGGTTAGACTTTATTTTAATAATTGCCTGCGCGAGCTGTTGTGCATTATCGCCAATGCTAACAACATTGCGTAACTCTAGTGCGGTTCTTTCCCAGGCCTTTTCTAATTTAGCGTGGTGCGCTCCAATGTCAATCTCATATTTTTCGCGGGCCTTTTGTGTCAGTGTGACTGTCCGTTTAGGCCTTGCGTCTGCCTGCGCCTGTTGCAGTTGTGCAGCGGTCGCTGTGTCTGAGTGGTCACTCTCCTGCGTGATATCTGGTGAGGCTCTGAGTTCCGCCATGCTGTAGGTGTGTGTAGGCCTTTAGCCAGTGTGTGTGGCGTGCGGTCTTTTACCTGTGTCAGCGATTGGCGACTGTCTCAGATGATGCTGAGCAGGGTCCTGCAGCGATCAGCGTAGGGGTAGCTCTACTCACAGGTGTCCGGTGGCTCTGACCCGTGTCCTGGCGGGTGTCCGGTGGTGTGGCCCTTGGTGGCGCTGGCCATGGGGACGTGCGCAGGGTAAGGTGAGATGATAATCCCTCACTATGGAGCTGTGCAGAGGGTGAACTCAGACAGAGAAAGGCAATCAAGGTTCTGTGTGTTATGAACTTTCTGTCTGCAAAGCTGCGTGTGCAGTGTAAGCTGCTTGCTGCTTGTCAGTCTGCAGAGACTGCTCTGTGTTAGCATAGTGTCTTAGATTAGCAGCTCCTGTACAGTAAGTGTCTGTAAGGCACACGGTCCTCCTTTTTCACCATTCTGGAGGCCAGGGTCATGTGTAGGATGATTAGCCCAGATAGGTTCAACTTGTTCCTTTTACAAGCACAACAAGTTCTTTGTCTTTCTTCACTTTATTGAGAATCATGGATATACAAAGGCACTTTTGGATGATGGTATTGTGAGAGACTGTCTCTATGGTGAGTGCGCTTGATAGTGGGAAAGGTGAAAAAGGATAAGTCCTGCCAGTAGAGCAAATTACAGGAGAGGTACTCAGCCAATGTAGAAGTGGAAAAGGAAGTGCCAGTGTATGCTGGGTAGCAAGATAGCCTGGGGACAGACCATCTGTAAGCAAGGCAGAGGGGGAGAAGGCAGACTAAACCATTCTGACAGAAAGGCTGAGGTTGCTGTAGCAACTCACTGGCATAATGCAGAGACAGGGATCGCAACACTGTGTCTACCACACAGGCACTGTGAGTGTACAGAGCAAAATGCATGCAGCTGGAATCAGAACGTGACAGACAGAACCTGCAAAGGATAGGGGGGGGGGGTGAAACAGAAATGTGGTTCTTGTTCCATGACACTGTGTGTGCAGTGCGCTGTGAGTGTGTGCAGTGTGCTGTGAGTGTATGCATTGTGCTGTGAGTGTGTGCAGTGTGCTGTGAGTGTGTGCAGTGTATGCAGTGTGCTGTGGGTGTGTGCAGTGTGCAGTGAGTGTATGCAGTGGGTGTGCAAAAAAACCCTTTTTTGTTTAAATTCGGGGTCCACGCTCAAACCGCATTATAAGCGTATCCGTGTTATAGCGGATCGCCCTATAACGGGGTTGAGCTGTATATATCTGTATATGAGCTTGTAGGGATTGTCTATGTTTGGTAATTGTCAACTGGTAACAGCTGTCTGGAGGTTAGTGACCCCTCCTCTTTGTTTTAAATCTCACCTTTCCCACTTTTAAAGTAGCAGTTTTATTCATGCACCTGTGGAAGACTGGTCCATTGAGACATTTCTCCCTGCATTACAGAGGTAAATGACAATTTTCACAGTACAGTAGTAACTGCAGGCTTATAACGCCTTGGCCAAAGAGTTTTATACATGACAGATACTTATTAGAAGACAAACAGATAAGTATTTGATTTTGTTGTTTTCATTGCTACCAAAGAATCTCTCGGACATAACACCCGGGTCATCCAAAATGTGTCTGTCTTTGGTGTTGTAGTTTACTGCCATTCGCTGCTGTAACAGCTGCTCGATTATTGGGTTGAGTAAAGTATTTAAGATATACAATTTAAAGGAAAGTGCTAAACCAAGGATAGAGGTTGACATACCCCTATGGGTGATGGAGGATAGAGATACCCCTATGGGAGATAGAGATGTGACACACGAGATCCCGGAAGTGATGTCAGACGCCGGCTGGGACGGCAAGGACAGCAAGGATGATTGCAACATTAGGAGAAAAGGGGATTGTATATATCTGGCTTCTATTTTGAACCAAATGGACTTATGTGAGTTGTTTCTCTGATTTTAAATATAAAGAAGTCCACAGTACTTTATACCTTCTCCTTCATTATCCACCTTGCATCGAGAGATGGCCAAACGCAGGAAAAGGTACCTTAAAGTGCCTGGGACAGGCACTGACATGTAAGTACAGAACAAAATATGTCCAAGCGCAACAATATGTGAAAAATTCTGACATTAGTATCAAATTATGATAGTAATTGTAAACATATTTATCAAGTTAAGAACCACAGATATGAACTGTGATATAAATAATAAAAGTGCAACATATAATATAAAGTGTGTACTGTATATGAAAAAGATTAGGATTATGGAGCATCTGAAGTCCATTAGAAACAGAGACCTCAGTCTGCCAGTTGCTCGACATTTTTCCAGTTGCCCTCAGGGTGATCCCAATACATTTTCGTTCTATGCTATTAAACATACCCGACCCCGTGTTAGAAAAGGGAGTCGTTTGAACAATTTGAATAAAAGGGATATGTATTGGATATTTATGATGAATACCTTATATCAAGAAGGGATCAACACCAATTGGGAACTGCAACACTTTCTTATTTAACACAAGTATATCGATACGAAGGCTCTCTCATTTCTCCCCGCCCCCTTCCCTTCCTTACCCTTCCTTTCCCCCCTTCCCCCCTTCCCCCAACATCACCTCCTTTCCCCCCTACCCCTTTCCCTTCTTTCTCCCCCTCCTTTCCTCACCTTCGTTCCCTTCTCCTATAGCCTCCATGTATAATTATATCATTGATTTATAACATGTTGTGATATATATGTGATATGTATATTATGGTCTGTACATGGAGGTCTATACAGGTTGTCTTCACTTTCTTTCCTTTTGTGAGAAGAAGTGTATACTTCTTGTTTTCTACATGCATCATTTGGCATATTAATTGTGTGTTTAGTACTATATGGGATGTATAGACTATTTGTATATTTGGTGTGTTTCTGTGTTTAGGTTTACTTATTACTTGTTATTATTTTATGTCTTACACATATTTTTGCTGTTTGTATTATTTTTTCACATATATTTTTTGTTACGAGCTTACTTAATATTACTTTCCTCTTTCATAGCTATCATGATAGAATGTGTCACAATGATATATTATGAGCTGCATTTGGGTATAACTTTATTATTTATTTAAGTTAATTACAGGTGTGTCGACGAGTATTCTAAAACTTGCCTTGGAAAATCTGGGGCTATCACCACAAGATCCAGGTACATGCTGCAACATTTCAGTGACATTTCTGCAGAGACTAATGGCCCATCGGAATCGGATTAACACAGCAGGGGTCCCTGGCAGTCCCATTCAGTTTGAATGGGACTGCCAGGGACCCCCGCTGTTAATCCGATGGGCCATTAGTCTGTCTGCAGAAATGTCACTGAAATGTTGCAGCATGTACCCAGCATGTACCCAGCATGTACCTGGTCTTGTTGGTGATTGCCCCAGATTTGTTTTACAGTAGATTACTCGTCGGCACTACAGTATATAGACAGCCTTGATGCATTATATAACATACAGTAGCAGGCTGTCTTGTTGTTAGCTCTGTTTAGCTCTGTTCTCTTAGTAATTTTCACCTGTTTTTGACATATCTGTGGTGCCTTTGATTTGATGGGATTCCTCGCTGTGAGGCTGCTTGGTGATATTGTATCTGCCCCCGCGACATCATAGAATGTTGCGGGGGTTACGGCGAGGGATTCCCTATTTCTACTGGCACTGTGTTAGAGGTAATTCACTCTTTGACAAAGGGCAGGGAGCCTGAAACGCATCAGATTACCTCTACAGCGTTATGTGAACCCTGTTTGTTCATGTTCCTCAATAAAGAAGTTATTTTTTACTGCATTTGATCCAGCCATCGTTGCATCTTTTCTTCTACGTGCAGTTCACAAGCTGTGCACTGCCTGCACGTCCCCTCCTGGGATACAGCCATTATTTATTTTTTTGAACC
This sequence comes from Ascaphus truei, assembly GCA_036426205.1. NCBI lineage: Eukaryota > Metazoa > Chordata > Amphibia > Anura > Ascaphidae > Ascaphus > Ascaphus truei. The sequence continues at coordinate 22,874 of WSYH01001540.1, forward strand.
AAAGATTTTTATTGAGCGTATGGCACAGGCAAACAATTATCTAACAACACATTGTCATATATCTCTGTAGCCACGGCGCCGCCTTATTCCTCAACATACATAACCAGACTTACCGGGGAGACTGACTGACGTACAAGACTACACACTGAGACAACAGGGGAGGGGGGGTGGATTGCCGTCTGAGAAGCTGTCGACTCATTACTATGTAGTGTGGACCATGTCAACTCCGGAGAGACCTCCTCTAGTGGTTCATGACTCTCCCGTCTATTCCTGGAAGCCCCAGTCCGTCCTACCTGTCTCTACATTATCAAACGACAGAGCCCTCACATCCAAGGAGAACGCGTGTTTAACTATCAAAGCAGTATATTGGAGGCATCCACCCCTGGGATATCTGTTTGGGCCAGCCATGGAGCCCATGTTTTTAGGAAATTTGTGCCGGTGTCGTTGACCAAACTCGTCAACTGCTCCATCCGGCAAACGTACCAAATGTACCGAATATTGGGTAAATTGGGTTGCTTCCTCAATGCTGCGAGTTCGCATCTCAGGGCTGTCGCAAAATGTGCGATTAATTTGTGCTCCGATCTGTTTAGCCCCCGGGTGCGCCTGCCTAGCAGAAACAACCAGGGGTCGAAAGGGACCGTGTGACCGAGAATTCTCTGTAGCCAATTCCTGATGTCATCCCAAATTGGGGCCACCTTTGCGCAACTCCACAACATGTGCAACAAGTCTGCCTGTTCCCCGCATTGTTTCGGGCACAATGGGGGGTAGTCCTTGACAAACTTTGCCAATCTCGTCCGGGTGAGGTACCACCTCATTAGGACCTTATACGCGTTCTCCTTTAAAGTGGTGCATATAGAACTTTTTGCTGCCGCCAGGACTATAGTGTCCCAGTCCTCGTCTTCTAAAGTCTCCCCTAATTCCTCCTCCCACCTAATCCGATAGCTAAGTTTGATGTCCTCGTCCTTCGCTGGACAGACCACCTCTCTATATATACTAGAAATAAGTCCCGCGGTATCTGTTCCTCTTGAACAGAGCTGCTCAAAATTTGTTCGATTGGGGCGTTTTGGTATTTTAGTATAGAACGCTCTAAACTGGAGGTATCTAAAGAATTCCGAGTTTGGCAACTCTTTTTCCGATTTAATGTGCTCAAAGGTTTTAATTGACAATCTACCCTCCAGATGTAAGAGCCTCGTGAGGCCCTTCCGCTTCCAAATTTCCAGGTCTTTACTCTGCAGACCCGGAGTGAAATCAGGGTTACCCACAAATGGGGTCATTAAAGAGTGTCGCCTGGTAAGCGCACAATTGTATCTGCTTCCCTCCCACACTGCTAACGAGTTGCCCACTGCGGATAGCGGGATACTGAAAGTCTAACTTACTTGTTTTGGTAGCCAGATTAAATCCTGTAGCTCCACTGGGGAACAGCACTCTTTTTCCAATGCCACCCACCTCCTTAGACTTGGGTGAGTGTGCCACTGTGTACTTTGAGCCAATTGAGCAGCTTTGAAATACGACAACAAGTCAGGTACCGCTAGAACCCCTTTGTTCGTGGGCCGAATTAGGGTGCTACTTTTAATGCGTGGCGTCTTATTACCCCAGAAAAATTTAACCATAGAGGCCTGCAGACGGAGGATATCATCTCTGGCCACTTGTAACGGGAGTGTCTGGATCAAATACAAAATTCTGGGGAGAAGATTCATTTTTATACTCTGGATTCTACCAATCCAGGATATTCCATAACCCGACCATCGTCTGAGATCCTCCTTCAGAGTCCTTATCAGTCTGGCGTAATTTGCTTTATAAAGGGCGCTATAATCTTTTGTAATGTTAACCCCTAGGTATTTAATGTGAGAGGCTTGCCATTTGAAGTTGAAATTTACCGCAATTCATTTTTCGGTGACCTTGGGAAGGTTAATGTTAAGAACTTCTGTCTTTGACTGATTGATCTTGAAGCCTGATATTTTATTAAATTCCCCCCAGCAGACTAAAGACATTTGACAGAGAGGTAAGGGGCTGTGATAATGTTAAGATAACATCATCGGCGTACAGGGCCACTTTATGTGACTGCTCCCGAATTTGGATCCCTGTTATATCGGGGCTGAGGCATAAATGCACCGCCAAGGGCTCAATGCATAATGCAAAAAGGAGAGGGGACAGGGGGCAGCCCTGCCTGGTGCCACTCTTTATCGGGAATTCTGCCGACGGGAAGCCCTGGTGTCTAACCTTCGCCGTCAGACCCGCATACAGAGCCAGAATTGCGCCCATCATTCTCCCCCCCAGGCCATACTCCCCGAGCGTCTCTCTCAAATAGAGAGAGATTCTATCGAATGCGTCCAGACTGACCACCAATGACGGGATAATTTTCTTTTTTGCCAGATCTATTAAATCAATTATCCGTCTGGTGTTGTCTGCCGCCTGCCTGCCTCATATGAACCCTACTTGATCAGGATGGACCTGTTTTGGCAAAACCCGATTGAGCCGGTTCGCCAATAATTTGGAAAAGATTTTAGTATCCGAATTAATCAGAGATACTGCTGCGGCAGCTTTTATTCTAACAAATCGACGTTTTTTCCCTGGCTTTTTCCTGGAATGCGACGCTCTTCACCTGGCACATGCCGCGTTAATTTTGCGTTCCCAGCCACGGGTCATGCGCGGCTGACGCGCGGTTGATGCGTTTATTGAGAATGGTTCGGATTTAATAGGTTGCAATTCTCCAGAGACCCGCCCGCCATGAGTGTTCAAGTGCAACCCGCTTTCCAAAAACCCGACAGATGTTACGCGTATTTGATATGGGCCGCGATTAATGCAACAGAGGATAAGATGGCAACAGTTGTTCAAATGTATCGGTATTTTGTTGAAAAATATGACTTTTACAAATTTTTGCCAACTCCTCATACGTGGAAGCGTGCAATAAGGAAAAGGTTATGTAGCGATCCCTGTTTTTATCATATTGAGCCACAATTTGATGGAGGGTATTGGTGTATATCACCAGCTTTTTCCTGTATCTATGATCATGATGATGGCAAAAGGCGAAGGGTCGTGTTAAAACCAACTAAGAAAAGACAGTTGCTGCCAAGCAATGCACCAGCACCGGCTTCCAATGACAGTCCCGCCGTCAGTGATAACCCTGAGCCTGAGCTGGATTTCGCGTGCAGTTTCGATCAAGCTTGCATGTACCTAAGAAATTTCCAGCCTCATCAGCTGACTACAGGTAGACTAGTCCCGCTGCAAACTATTGACGTGGATGATCAAGAACGCTGGACTGGCAGTGGACCGGCGCCGGCACCAGCTGAATGGGAAATTCTATGGTGAGTATTGTTGCCGTATTATTTTCTGTGTTTTTTTTTATTTTTACAATACAGTATCAATGTCGGTGCGATTCAAAAGTCAAGCGATTCTCCTGTAAGCAATATTATTGGCTGAGCGGCTGCTACAGTACTGTACTGCAGATACTGAACTATTGGTGGAACGCTAGGCGCATGCGCATTGGAACCTTCTTGAAACGCATACAGTATGCATGTCATTACATCGACGGTATGCGCATGCGCATGCGCATGTGAACAGGACACGCCCCCCGAGAAAATTATTGGTGGGACTGGCTGGGAACTTCTTTAGGGGGCTGACCATTACAGTAAAACTTTTCTTTTTGTTTTTCCTCAGAAAAGAAAACGACTAATGGAGGGATTTCGATGGATAATATCGCTTTGTGTAACAATGCCTGCTGAATCGGATTTAAAAACCCACGTACCGGAGTCTACAGTTTAGTGGCCGTTGTTATTGATTAGGATAGCATACTGTACCTGAAACAGTATGCTGATGTTTTCCGGCTGTACAGTATACTGTACAATACTTTTTTATATACAGTACAGTATACTGTATAATAAACCGAAAAAATAAAAACGATGCATTTATTCTACATGTATCACATACAGTACATTATGTGTCTTCTACAGTATACAGTGCCAGTACATACAGTACAGTTTGTGTCTTCTATTTTTTTTAATACTCTTATACTGAGCATGCCTACAGTATACAGTGCAGTATGCCTCGACATTCTAGAAACACTGTATTTTGTTACAGTAGCAAAGGAGCAAATGGAACAATGTAAAACAAATCGACATGTTCTTTTATTGGTGGAGTAAGTACAAAAACATTTATTTACAAATACTGTACAATGTACAGTACCGACAATGTTTATTGAAGCAAAAGCCGCCGGTTGACCAGGACTCACTCCGGCTGGTGCTGAGAATAGTCAGTGCGCCAGCTGCATCCAGCCGCGTCCCCTCCGTTTCCCCCCCCCTCCAATCGGCGCGCAATTTAAATACCTTCCTGACCCCCTAGCGGCTCCTGCTGTGCCCCTCTGCATCCCCGCTCCCCCGCTTACCTCATTTCAAACCTTCAGGGGAGTCGGTGAAGCCGGGGAAGCCGGGGAAGCCGGGGAAGCCGGGCGCGCACGTCACTGTGACGTCACCGACGTCACTGTGACGTCACCGACGTCACGCGAACGAGCCGCTTCCCAACGCTTCTCCACGCTGCCGCCACGCATCCAGCCGTGCGGTTTTTAGTCGAATAAACATTGTCGGTGCTGTAGAAACATTTTAAGTGCACAGCAATTCAAAACATCAACAGGTGTATGGTGTACTGCTACATTTGTGAAAACATTTGTCAGTCAGTATGGTTTACAGTCACATGTTTTAAAAACAAATTATTTAGTCATAAAATAAGCAAAACGCAACATCTCCTTTATTAAAGAACGACAAGTCAAAACATATACTGTACAGTGGGATGGTGTGCAAAACAGTCTGCACCAGTACAGTCCTTGAGGGCAACAAACAGGGCGGGTTTTCAGGGTAATCTTTGAAAACCGTGCCTGTTTGCGGCCCCCAGTGACTGGAATTGTGCATGTCCTGTGTGTGTGGACAGCAAGTTAAAACATTTCTGTATAAATACAAGTAAAAAAAACACACAACAACATCTCCTTTATTTAAGTACAGCAGGTCAAAACATGTAGAGTACAATACAGTTCAGCACAACAGTATGGTCTTACAGAAAGTCCTCGGCATTGTCCGCCCATGGCCTTACCTGTGATTACAATAAAAACTTTATTCATAAAATACAGAATACAAACGAAACATCTCCTTTATTAAAGAAACATATAAAGTACAGTGGGATGGTGTGCAAAACTGTCAGTCAGACCTGCACCACTACAGTCACCGAGGGCAGCAAACAGGGCAGTTTTTCAGGACAACCTTGAAAACCGTGCCTGTTTGCGGCCCCCAGGGACTGGAATTGTGCAGGTCCTGTGTGTATGGACAGCAAGTTAAAACATTTCTGTAGAAATACAAGTTAAAAAACACACAACAATATCTCCTTTATTTAAGTACAGCAGGTCAAATCATGTAGAGTACAATACAGTTCAGCACAACAGTATGGTCTTACAGAAAGTCCTCCGCATTGTCCGTCCATGGCCAATTCCTTGCATGGCGCAAAACGCCATTA
>WSYH01001540.1:28419-105645 GCA_036426205.1 Ascaphus truei
AAAAAACACACAACAACATCTCCTTTATTTAAGTACAGCAGGTCAAATCATGTAGAGTACAATACAGTTCAGCACAACAGTATGGTCTTACAGAAAGTCCTCCGCATTGTCCATCCATGGCCGATTCCTTGCATGGCGCAAAACGCCATTAATGCAGTCTCGAACGCCTTTCATTACAGGATCTGTAATTGGACAAAAGCGCCGCAATTCATCCTGAATGTTCCGTCTTAAATTGGCAGGAAGCGCCTTTTTTACGCGATTTCCGTCGTAGTTCACTTTGAAGGCCCAGTCGCAGTAAAACGAGTAGGGAACATGGTGCTTAAAAAGAAACAAGGCATACTTGTGGGGTGCACCAGCACTCTTCACCCTATACTTCTCCCTGAGCGCCGGTGGCAGATCGCACAGGGTGATGTCGGGCACCGTATCAATGCGATCGACTGTAGGTCTTTTGGGAGCGGGTGTGCTTGAGGCGACGGGCGATGGTAGGTTGTCTGGGAGGAAGCTTTCCTCCGGTCTTGGTCGCCGTGTTGTCTCCTGGAGTGGTCTTGACGGGGTTGTCATGTCCTCCTCAACGGCATACATGTACACTACATCTTCTGGTGAAGGGGGTGCGCTTGGTGATGGAAGGGGGTCGAAGGTCCCATTCATCACATCCATGTCACCCCCATGCTCCAGCATCGGGGAAACAGGGGCATTAACACCGAGCAAATAATGTATGCCCGCTATGTCAGCCTCTATCTTCTCCATCTGTCGATCCATCCGTTGATCCGTATCTAGCATCCGTTGATCCATATGTATCATCCGTTTATCCATTTGTAGCATTCGTTGCTCCACATTTAGCATTGTCTCCAGAAGCAGATATATCTTTGCTAGCACAATAGTGTTCCTGGGGAGATCCACACTTATCCCATTCAGCATCCGGGCTAACGAGCTGCTTCTTTTGCATGGCGTGTGAACATCTGGGTGGATGGGTGCAACGGAGGATGAGATGGGGGTTCCATGGAGAGAAGCGGCAGCGACGTCGAAGAAGAGTGGAGGGGGTGACCTGTGGATATCCAGTAGAAGAGAAGCGCAGCGTCATCGAAGAGGGCTGGAGAAAGTGAGCTTTGGATTTCCGGGCGAGAAGCAGAGTCGTCTAAGAGCAAAGGAGAAAGTGACCCGTGGATTTCAGAGGCAACGTCGCCGGATAGAACTGGAGAAGATGGCCTGTGGGTTTCCAGGAGGGCGGCGGCAGCATCAAGGATGAGGGGTGGAGAAGACGGGCTGAAGATTTCCGGGACAGCGGCGGCAGAGTCGTAGAAGCATATGTGAGGAAGTGGTCTGCGTGTTCGATGGGTTGGCTGCCAATCGTTTTGCGTCGAGAGTACATGACAGTATATCTTCTTGACATAATAAGGCTGACGTCTATGAAAACCCTTAGCCTTTGGGGTCAGCAGAAGGTTTTCTTTTTTGGCCTTAGCCTGTCGCTTTTGCCTTGGCGTGGAAACGGCAACCGCCTTTTGCTTTTTCTGCTTGACAGGCACGGCAGAGGCGAGTGGGTTCCTGCGTCTGTAGAATCGGGGTTGCTCCATGGAAGCAGGTGGCACAATGCAGTATCTGGACAAGGGCAAGTTCAGATAAAGATCATCGAGTGGTGGGCGGTGCAAAGTGTGTAACCTTTTATGCATGGCGGCGAGGTACAGGTGTTGAAAGTGGGCGTACTCTAATGTGAGTCATTACCGTATAAATACACCATCCATTTTGTGGATTCTCTGCACATTGAATACACATCGACTAAACATCGAATATACATTCTTGTGTTTGTATTTCTTTCTACTCGCAGCAATGCCTGTTAAAAAGATTTCCAAGGAGCTCAGCATGCGAATTAAGGAGATGTACATGAGCGGACACCGAATTGCTGCTATCCAACGCTGGCTAGCTACTTCTGGCATTGTTGTGCCAGCAACCACCGTGAGCTATCGTGCACACGGAAAAAACAGAGACCGCAAAAGGGCACCAAGGGTAACTAACGCGTAAGTATATTTATACAACTTAAAAATAAAATTAATTTTTATTTAAATCTAATATTTTTGTTATTTCTGTTTATTTATATTACAACAGTATATATATTTTGTATATTTATATTTATATCAGTACAGTATATATATTTGTATATTTAGATTTATATCAGTACAGTATATATATTTTGTATATTTAGATTTATATCAGTACAGTATACAGTATATATACTTTGTATATTTATATTTATATTACAACAGTATATATATTTTGTATATTTATATTTATATCAGTACAGTATATAGATTTTGTATATTTATATTTTATATCAGGTAACAGTAGTCTATTTTGTATATTTATATATTGATATCAATCCAGTTACAAGTATATATTTGGTAGATTGATATTTATTACAACATATATATATTTTGTATATTTACATTTAGATCAGTACAGTATATTTTGTACTTTATTAATCTAGTAACGTGCTATATATTTTGTATATTTCTAATGATATTACAACAGATATATATTTTGTATATTTATATTTATTATAAATTTATATTGCTGCATATTAATAAAACAATATCTTGTCTTAATACATTGTTAGGAGACACTCTTCTGGTGGACAACAAGTGAGGAAATGATGAGAAGAGTGCATTAATGGTCAAAAACCTCTGCAGAAAAGCGCAATCTCACTGTATCCAAGAGCAAGCATAAAAAGATGATGACGCAGCATTGGATGGAATATGGACGTGTGAGGTTATACTGGACATTACAGGAGTGTAAAAGTGTTGTTAGAAACTGTACTGTACCGCGCTAAAATTATTTATTCCTGTCATTCCGAGCGTACCCCATGATACGGGACGCAAACAATCAAAGAGGTGGTCAGGCCCGGCATGGATCGACAGTGGGGAGACTTCCAAGATTGCATCTTCACTGTGAGTCTAACTGTGTCGCTGGAGAGATTTGCAAGCTTGCATTCCACAAAAAGGCCGCAATATCTTGAACCCGCGGCAAACACCCCTGAAGCTGCAGTGTGGGGTGCCATCTCTAGCATGGACCAGGATCATTCGTCATCTTTGAAGGTAAAATTTGAAATCTAATGTACCTTATGCACTGTACTTTACTATGTGTAAGCCTTCTGTTTGCACGTTACTGTACTATTGTGAGAGTTTTTTTTGAGGCACTTTTTCTTTTTCTTGCTATAGAATAATGAAAAGCTTACTTCACCAAGACAACATTGTCATTGCAATACCATCACACGCGGAGTTCCGAATGTCACCCGCTTCTACCAGGACAACGATCCGAAGCACACCCGCGTCAAAACAGCCGCATATCCTTGAGCGCGGTATCAACTGGGTGAAGATCCAGCAGAGTAAGTGCAGTAGACCGTGTCTCATTTTTTCTCCCACTGTTTTTACTGGTGTACTGTATCTCTTACACTAATTGTCCTTTTTTCCAATGACAGATCGCCAAACTTCAATCCGATTGAAATGTCTGGCATCAGCTGAAGGACCATATCCGGAAAGTGGCGAACCCTCCAAAAGGACGAGTTGTTGAAAGGCATAATGAGTTTTTTGAACGATGTACTCACCGTGGACACCTGCAATAAATATAGTACTGGTGCTTAGTATTGTTAAGTCAGTATGATACGTAAGTATGGCACAGATTTGTCCCTTTCCCAATAGTCAGAGTATCAGTACAGTAGTTCCGTTTTTCTTTAACAGAGAGCACAAACCAGCCTCAGTACATACATTTATTAACAGTAGTCAGAGTATACAGTACAGTAGTTCAGATCCAGTAGACTAGTTTGACAGTAGTACAGTAACTGCTACTAACTGTTTTTTTTTTCTTTCAAGAAGCATCACCAGCCATCTCAGTAGTACTACATATCACACAATCCAAATACAGTAAGCACATACAGTACTGCCTAATTTTTTGTTTTCTCTGTCGTTCACGGAAAAGGGTGGCCTGGGTGGAGGTGGGTTGTTGTGCTCCAGGTCAATCTGTTGGTTGAACATCAAATGTCAATACTTAAAACGCAGGTATTGAATGTATCACAAAACCTCTCCCTTCCCTCTCAATGAACTTACTGTACTGTACACGGAATGAGGAGCACCAGATAACGACGGAAAAAAAATATTACTATGTACAGTATACTGGTATAGACGATATAGTTCCAGTATACCATATATTATACGATTACAGTGTATAGATATTAATTACATAATATTCTTATAAATGTGCCATAATTCTTGTTTCTCCATGTTTACAAATGTTTTTCTAATGTTTATATCCAATTTCATTGCTGCCAGAAAACTTAATAAAGACTGCACTTATTATTTATTCATGATTATTTTTTATAATTTTGTATTTTTTTTGTTCCTGAATGCAAAAAAATAATATTTTTTCACATTCCTGTATCAATCATTGACAACAACCACAACGCCACCTAACCCACAGTATACGTATGGAATTCCAAAACAACATGAATCAGTTAATGTTTTTTTTAACTCTCATTCTCACAAATCGCTGTGCAAATCAGATTTACATTTCAAATTCGAGAAGGATTTTCACAGCGTTTACCATAACACAAAGCCTCAAGGGTTGGGGGTGGTGGTTGGGTGTGTCATGATGCAGTAATCACTAGCTCCCATCTCAAAGAGGCTAGAGTACACCAGGCGCACTGAGGCATTTGACGACATCGGCTAGGACGGATTTAAAACAAAGGACTAACTTCCGATAAATTATGACTCTGTGAGGTGTCTGTCGAATGAACTCTGTGAAGGCGGGGGTGAGGGGGTTGGGTGACTCAAGCGCAGTAAGCAGCTAGCTCTCCCATCTCAAAGATTCTGTGGAGGGTGTCTGTCGAAAGAGTTTGTTGTGTGCGTGGGGGAGGCATGAAGGAATTAGTTGTGCTGCAGTTCAAAGATTAATACTGGTAAGAGTAGCCAGTACAGTAATTTCAAAAGGCAAGTTCATCATAATAATTTGATCAATCAACCCCCAAATACAACCCCCCAAATAAGAACATAAAAAGCAGTCACTTATCTCCCTGTGCCTCAGGCACCAAAACATCAGTAGATTTTGAGCTCCACGGACAGGGAGGGACCCTGTGCCTGCAAAATGTTCTCTGGAAAGTGCTACGTATACTCGTACTAACACGCTCTACAAAACTGCTATTATTATTATTATAATATCAGGGTGAGCCTCTTCAAATCAAATTCGAGAAGGGGATTTTCCACAACGTTGCCGAAACCATCCTTAAAGCTCCGTCTCAAAGAGAAATTAACACGCGGCGCAGTGAGGCTTTGTAGCTGTCACTGTGCTCGGCTATGACGGATTAAGAACACATGGCAATTCAGAGAATTAATGACTCTGTGGAGAGGGGGGGTGTTGGTGACCTCATGCTCAGTAAGCAGCTAAGCAGCTAAATAGCTCCCCATCGGAAAAGGCATCAACACACGCCATTGAGGCTTTGAAGCCGGCTATGGAACGGATAAGCACCAATGGCAAGATTCATAGAAATTAACGACTGCTGTGGAGAGGGGGGGGGTTGTTGACTCATGCGCTCGAGTAAAGCATGCTAGCTCCCATCCAATAGGCTTAGAGTACCACAGGCACTCACAGTGATGCGATTGACTGCTCGTTCTAGGAAGATAAAACACAATGACTAACTTCATAAATGAACTGACCTTTTGCAGGTGTCTGTTCGAATGACTCCTGTGGAGAGGGGTTGGTTGGGTGACTCATGCGCAGTAAGCAGCTAACAGCTAATAGCTCGCCATCTGAACACAGGATTACACGCATCACTGAGGCTTGAGCTCGTCTATGGATTCCAAAAATTAAAGACAGCCGCATTGACGTCACAGCTAAAGAACATACTTTAATTTCAAAAGGCAGTTCGTCATAATAATACACCCCCAATCAAGTACATAAAAAGCACACAAATCAACATGTGCAGTCAAAACGCACGGTCGCAGACAAAAGCTACAGTAAGATGGTTTTTTGCATGCTTGTGAAACAAAAAATAACAATAAAAGAATTTCTTTCAATTTTTTTTTGTGTCACTCACTCAGCAAGCAGCAGTGGGTGGGCGAAGTTACAGGTGCATCACAGTAATTTCCTTTCCTGCTGTCAAGCAGGAATGTGATTGAAAACAGACACAACTTCAAAGATGTGTGGGATGAGCTGTCTGGTCATTGGCACAGAAGATAAGAATTGAAATACCCTGCAGTGCATAATTATCCTGACAGAAGGGGAGAGCACTGTAATATGCATAAATCTGACCTGTTCACAGTACTTTACAAACACGCCTAGCCGTTTCAACAATTTTCAAATGAGACTACTGTACTCAGCGACATCACCGCAAATGCATAATAGTTTAAGATGCAAATTGACATTACTGCGCCGCGCCACCCAGACTGTGTACTTACGTAGGTTAACCGCGTAAGGTATTAGACTTCCCAAGACAACAGCTCGCAAACGCCCCCCTGATTTTACACTGCATTTCTTTTGGGCAGACCAGCGAGAATACAAATGCTAGATCACGAGCGTCAAAATACCGCATTCACCTTCCGCCGGCCAAAACACACAAACCTGCACATAACTGGGATATCTGAAAATCGCGGATCTAGCCGATTTAGACTAGGCGGTCGCCACTGAGGTTCATAGCTTGTTACACACATCAGCAGGGTCCTTCCCTTGTTTATGTGCACGAGATCGATGCCTGAGCATCTGACCCGAATTAGGGGCACCCCTCCATAAATGACTTGAAGAGCTTCAGAAGTGTGAGGATGCTAGAATGTTTCTGAAATTTTTATAATATAGAATTGGAAAGCCAGGGCTGGTGCTTTGGATGGCTTCAGATGATCTTCATTAACCACCTTAAAAGCTCCTCTAATATGAATCTTCCTGCAGCTTGTTCCCTTTCCCTTCGTCCCTCTTCCTCTTGCGTAATCTAGAGTAATTTTGCCCCCCCTCCAAATGTCTTCAGGCGCTTGTGAGTGGTCTTACTCTGAAGACCTTCCGCCCCCCCGGTCCTAAGGGTCGCATAATATTCTTTGTAATTCCTCCTTCTCACTATTTTTTTTGGGTCAGAAGTGAGGTCACCCATTCTTGTCCGAATTGCCTGAATATGGAGTTTTGTCTCGCTCTTTGAGTTTATTGCAAGCAGGGGTTCCCTTTGGCTTGTTCGCTTTGTTCTCTTTAAAATTTCCGCTTGTGACGACCAAGATATCTCCTTTTCCAGCGTGGTGAGGTCCAGCCAGCAATTTAGCTTTGTGTTTGGGTATCAGAGTCATGCCTCTGTATGAGTCAGCTTGTTTTATTTTCTTTTATGTAGGGCGGATAAGGACGGCCCACCTCGACTGTGGAATTTTTTTAGTTTAGTTAGTGTCCTTCCTCTCCTCCTTTCTCTCTTCTCTTCCCTCTTTTCTTTTTTTTCCGCTCCAACCCAATGGTCTCTCTCGCGGATAGCCTATGGCCCCCCGGATGCACCCCCCCCCCCCCCCCCTATTGCCCCCTTAGGCCCCCCTATGGTGGAATGTGAACCACACTGGCCGGTACGGTTCTCTTGAAAAGTATTCCCTTTTTGATTCCTGATTCCCCCGCCTCTTTTCGATCGCGGGATTTTTTTAACAAGAACTCATGAGTTTCCAGTTCCTCCTCCTGGCCTGTCTAGCCTAAATCTGTGCACCGCAGCTCGATTGGTGCATGATCGGACCATGAAATATCATGGATTCCCGTAGCGGAGATCTGAGTAAACCATTCGGTTCGAGACAGATGTAGTCTATTCCTGCTTTATCTGTCATGTGGGTGCGGTAGAAGGTGAAACCACTCCTCTCCCCTTGAATGGTGTCCCGTTCCCGCCAAAAATCTATGAGTTGTTGGCCTTAATCCTCTGGTCCGGCAGACGAACGTTTCTTTGTCTTACCACTCCCGGGTTACACCTGTCCAAACCGGGTCAACGTCTGGTTAAAATTCTCCACCTGCCGACCACCCGCCCCGGGCCAATTTTACTAAGTAGTAGAAGAATTTATCTAAAAAGGGTTCCGCTTGGTCGCTAGTGGCATAAACGTTTGCCAGCGTGACTGCTTTGGCCTTGTTGTCCCCCACATAATTATGAACCTTGCATTCTTGTCTTTTTCGAGGTTAACATTTACGCAAGCAGTTGGTGCACCAGACTTGCCACACCTCTCTGTTTTTTATTGCGAGGCAGAGAACCAGTGCGTGCCCTACTGTCAATAACTTTCGAGGAACTGGATTTTGGAGAAATGTGTCTACTGCACAGTATATTCGGGGCATATCTTTTATAGTCGGTTGGTCATCGGACACTCTGTTGTATTTGCGGGCTAATTGAAACCCTTCCACTTTGTGCGATATCATTACAATTCCTTAGCCCATTTATAAAAACCCACCTGAGCTTGATCAAGAGCTAATATCGCATGTATATGTAACGTTGTGCGAGGCTTCTCCTGTGGACCTTTCCACTGTCGATCTGTGCTTTCCGACTGCAGGGGGAAGAAATAAAGGAGCACACCAAGGAACCAATGAGAACACTGACAAAAAATCATGTAATACAGATAAAGAACGAACCGACGATTGGCTGGGGTCGACCCACTCCTTTCCGTATCTGCCCCTCCTGGGCCTCCAGCCTTGCCGCAGTCCCAGATATTTGCCTCCTGCTGCGAGAATCCCCATGTCTGCTGGCCCAGTGAACGACTTTCCTGAGCCCCTGGGTATAAACGGCCCCAGTGCTCAGGTGGAGACCCATGACAGCCGTGGGCAAGGACCCCCCCGATCCTCCCCCCCCCTCTCTAGCTACAGAAACAAACAATAACTATAAAGAACACATTAAAGTATACGTACCCTTTACCCCCAACCCGCAATGATGCCTCAACTGCCCATAATCGCCTTCCTCCCGGCAGCATTTTACCCCCTATACTTTCCAACGCTCCCCTGACTCCGGAAATGGTGCCGTCTCCCCCATCTTTGGCCCACATTATGAAGATATCCCTCCTTTCGGGCTTGTAGATATCAATCGGCCTCCCCTTCCCCTCTGTCCCGCGCCCTCTCTTTGTATCTGCCCTGATCCTCATGCTCAGGCTTCATTGCCCTTTGCGCTCCACTCAGCTGGCCCCACCCACTCCTCTCTGCCCCACCCACCCCTCTCTAGAGCCCCTACTACTCTTCTCAGGTTCTTTGCCTTTCCTGCTGCTGCTAGCTTCGTGACTGCACCTCCCTCTCCTAGCAACCAATCGCCTTGCTGCTGATAAACCCAAGGTAGTCGGAACCCCTACCGCTGCGTACATGCCCTCTCTGAGTTTTTTCCCCGGGCCCCCTCTAAACACCCCCTACCCTCCCCTGCCCCGGTTCGTTGGCCTGCCGCTGTCCGCAGGCTTGGTGTACTCTGTGTCCTTCCGGCGCTGGAACTGAGTCCTCGCAGAAAGCTCGGGGACCCCGGCACAGCTGCTGATTTCTGCTGGAGACCGATCCTGGCTCATCCAGATGGCTGCTAGTCACTTTATTGACGCATATCCGGATGCCGCCATTTTCTTTCAGCTGCCCGCGAGATGGCCTGCTCTCCCACTTGTTTTTCTTCCCGCCACACAACTTCTTCATCTGTCGTCATCAGTATGGCGCCATGCCATTCGACACCGCCTCTTGGCCCATCTGCGTTCCACCACAAGCGTCCATAATCTCCTCTGCTTCCGGACTATGAGGAATTATGCGATGTTTTGTATTTTGAGTTTATCTTATTGCAGCAGCGTGGTGACCAGATGACAGGCAGCATCCTTATCTGCTTAAACCACCCCTGTTATCTCGGGGCTGCAAGATAGGGGAACAAGCCCTCGGGTGTCCAGAACAATTTTTTAATAACGGAACAGTTGTCCATAATACCAT
Organism: Ascaphus truei; assembly: GCA_036426205.1. Lineage (NCBI taxonomy): Eukaryota > Metazoa > Chordata > Amphibia > Anura > Ascaphidae > Ascaphus > Ascaphus truei. The sequence goes on from WSYH01001540.1 coordinate 38,326, forward strand.
GCCCTACCACAGACAACAAGTCCCATATCCCCCCCTAGTCTCATCAACTTTCTTCTACTCCGCGGTTCTCTCGTGACCTTTCCCCATCTTCTGGATCTTCTGCCATCTGCCCTCCGGCGCTTGTGCTCTCCGTGGTCCGCCTGTGACCCTCCTTCACCTCCAAGCTGTGCAGAAAGTCATCGCCTTCATCGATCTCCTTCCATGGAGATGGGCTTCTCCCGGTTAATTACCCAGCCGGCCAAACGGGAAGGTCCATCTATAGCGAATCGCTTTGTCACGAGGATTTGGTGATGGGCTGCATACGTCTTCTTCGTTTAGGTTACTTGGAAGGTCCTGGAAGATCTGTCAGGAGGCATCTTCAAAACGGCAGGCCCCTCCACTTCCGTCTTCCTGAAACCTGCCTCCCTGTCCGAAATAGTGGGGCTTAGCTATGCAATCCCGCGGTTGTTTTGCTCCGTCGCAACTGTCCTACTCCCGCGGCTCGGTTGCACGGTCCATCGGAGTTTCCCCTTCTGGTATGTCTGGGAGAAGTTTCTATCCGCTGGACACAATCCCTCCACACCGTAACTGCTTATGGATGCCGCGACCCTTATTTTTTGCTGCGATCCCTGTTTTCGTCATCCCTTGCCGGTCACCAGTTCAGCAACTGGGTTTTGTAGGTACATAGATTTTCTGTTCGGCTTTTTTTTATAGATTTAAGTCCCCGCGGCCGCGCCATCTTTTACTTCCAGGGCTCCGGTTTTTCTTTCACCAACCATTTGTACATCTTTACGAGCTCCTGGATCTCTGCCTGCAGGAGGGTTTGTAGATCTCTGCAGAGCCTATCTAAATCACCTACTGTCTGCGGACCGGCCGTTGTCCGGGCCCTCCGCTGTATCCTATCCTCCGCCCTTTCCGAGTCAAAGAGCCTGCCAATTTGAAAGAGGCGCCATTTCTGCCGATCGCTGCTCGTGAGCTTTAGTCAGTTTAAATATTTTCTCAAGTCTCCAGTGTTCTTTTTTTTCTTTGAGCTCTGTGGTCCATCTTATTTAGTTTCACCCCGAAATAGGGGCATATCTGGGGTTATAATCCACTTTTGAGTGGTTATTTCCTCAGCTTTATGATCGCGGGGACGGAGCTCAGGGCTTAACACATCCGCGCACCTCACCATCAGCTCATGCACCTTGATACAGCCTTTATTAACACAATATAGGACAGATGCTCCCCACAGCTGCGCATAGGGTCCTCAAAGATTTTTCCTCCTCGGGTCATGATATTCCAGTCACTGCTTTCTCCACATTACAAGCTTCACACTCCGCCGTCGGAGGTGAGGTGCCATTGATATTATCAGTCCCCTTGTTCTATTCTTTGAACCTTTTGTCTTATTATATTAGAGGCGCTCCGTTTTGTTTGGCTGATTGTGCCGGGTGATAATTGTGAAGGCAAGCTTGCCTCCCATCTAATAACCAACCAATCCTGGTGACTCGTGAGAGCTGGTGAGTAGTCTAATACGTCACGCGCTGTGTGTGGGATCAGCTGATGTGGGGATTTCCCCTCCCTCTCCCCGGTGTAACCATGCTTGGACAGATCAACAGGCGGTCGGATAAGGAAACAAGCAGCCCTACCACATGAGGTCATTCTCTCTCCCTCCGCGCGTAGTGTCAGCTGTGATGTGAAACAAAGCAGTGCCTGGAAAGATTTGTGACCCGAGGAAGAAATCCTTGATGACCCTATTACATAGCTTGTGAGTGTCTGTCCTAATATTGGTTAATATACCTACATGCTCATTTTATCTTTGATTTGTACGTGCATATATTACCTCATTCATAAATTGTTATATTTTAATTTACTAACAAACCATGGGGTCCTGCGCTTTTCTCTTTTTGTGACGACATGTACGTGCAGATCTCCCCAGATTTGAAATACTTAATTTTTTTAAGTGAAACTGTCTATGCTGTACAGTTACCTACCAAATGAAATTTCCCTGGAGTAAATCTCCTTCATGTGAAGTGCATACACAAGTGACTCACTGGCTTTCAGAAGAGACCATAGTGAGTGGTTGGCAGCACACATACAGTGATGTCAACACCACCATAGAACCTTCACCAGAGTCCTGTAAGGATCTGGGATGTGCCTGTGTCACGCACCCTCGCAGGGCAAGCTACCACAGCCCGCGAACCAGGTACCTCTCTGAGCCCATCTCTCCCAGGCATGTCCCGAGCTTGGATCTCACTCACCATCGATCCTGGTCTCAAGTGTTGGAGGACTGTCTCGTGGCCGCCTCCAGCATCCACAACCCATGATGGCAGCAGCGTGCAGCAGCCGCATTGTGCAGCATGGACTGCACGTTGGCGTCACGCGCAGTAAACCGCAGCTTGGCTTCTCTATCTCTGCATCACACCATGGCTGCCACTCCTCCTCCACCTATCACAAGACTACCTACGGCTGAACACCCTCCTCCCTGCAGGCTTCTATTGGTTCCTGGTATATATATGCTCCGCCAGCACCTTGGCATATGGCTGAGTCATTACTTCCTTCGGTGCCAAGTGGCTTACTGCAGCTCCCTGCTCATGTTTTCTTGTCCTTTGGTTCTTTGTCTCATCTCTCTCCATGTCTGACCATTGGCTAGCATCTTGACTCCTGAATTCTCTACTTCCTGAGGACAACATTACCAACAACGATCATCACCCTCCATCTCGACCAACAGCAATAACTATACGATATCCACGCCTCTCCACCTGACCAACGGCAAGTACCCTACGACGATCCCGATTTCTCAAAACCCTAACCCGGCTACCCCCTCCACCACGGGCTACACTCCAGACATGCTCTCACTAGCATGTTCTCTAAAAATTGAAAATCTAATGGAACAAAACATCACGCATGTAGCTGCTGCAACACGACCGTGCAAATATATCCCTGACTGAGGCACACAAGACTCTCCTCTTATCCCTGTCCCCATCAGGGCGTTGGTTTCCTCCCCTACTTTAGTGTCCCATGACCATGACTGTGAACCAAGACTAAGACTTGCCTACAACCCAACACTATGGTGGTGACCTGCATGGGTGTCGGGGTTTTTTGAACCATGTTTCATTCAATTCGAGTTAATGTCTTTTTGATTCTTTCTCAAAGATCCAGGATTGCATAATACATGGATTTCGCTACTTACCAAGACGCTTTGGTCCTGGGCTTCCCCGTCTGGGATGGAATCGATCTCAACGAGTTCCGCTGAGTGTTAGCCCGCCTGACTGGCAAGGTAACTGCTGCTTTCTGCTTGTACACATCTCCCAGTGTAACGGTCTCGTCTCCCATATGCTCCCCGAGTTCTGCACCATAAGCCGCTGAGACCGGATGGAACAACGAGGCGCTGACAGCCCTCCTTCGGCAAGGTCTTTTCTGAAGTCCCAAAAAGACGAGGCTCGCTGCCACAAGAACGTCCCACTGATCTCGAGGAACTTCATCGCTCTATCTTTTCGGGTGGCCAGCGTTTTGCAAGGGGAGATACTAAAGAACCGGCACCGGCAAGGTACAACACCAAGATCCCCAGTTTCTACACAGTACGACCAAACCGCCTCCATCAGATATCGAGACCCTGCCAACTCATGGCACAAAGCTGTCCTCCAGCGCGAAACACACCAACGCAATGCTGAACTCGCCTGTACTGTGTAACTCTGGACACTAGGTACTTAATTGTCCCCAGAAATCGGAAACGCCAAGTCCCCATGAGGTCAGGGGGAGTCACACTGGAACACTATCGACTTCCCCTACAAAAAAATGCCAAACTGGATTTCAGTCCCCGTTACGCTAACCGTCGATATTTTCCACGTTACTAGCACAGGCATTTCTGTATTCCGGGTCAGGGGGCAAATTTGATTTGATCAGAGCATCACCAGACCAAACAAAATTCCCATCATTCCTGAGAAGTTCCCTATTGGCCTGGAAGCCATTGCCGGCCGCTACAACCAGAAGTTTATCTCTCTTCACAATCACACGTTCTCTTTCTTAGAAGACGCAGAGGATACACCGAGAGGATCCCCTGGAATGCCATCCATCAACCCCTTCGGTCGATGTGATCCTTGGTCTTACCTTGTCCTCCAGTTACACATCCAATATATGAATGGACTGCCACAAAACCCTTTTTCAATGGGTACTCATTGCACCAACACTGTGGAGTTACCGACAAACCTTAGATGTGGGGTTTCTGTCACCGGGAGCTAGAAGATAAACCTACCCTGAGGTTTACCCACGCATTTTGGGACGTCCTTTGGATAGGCCACAACTGAGGTAATACTTGCCCCCATCGATCATTCAATTGTTCCAGCTGACCTGTGTGCCCGGTTCAGTGCCACCCAGAGGATGCTCCCTATTGCTCTCCTCCCGGGTACCAAGGCCATGGGGAATATTACAGGAGAACCTACAGAAGGATTCCTTCATGAATCCTCATTTCCCACAGGACCAGGGTTCTGCTTTGTAAACAAGAAGACGATCCCACTCGCCCCGCATAGACTATCTGGTCTCAACAATCACCACAAGAATCAGTACTCTCTCTACCTCTGATCTCGACCTCTTTGATTGACGACAAGGGGGCTACCATCTTCCCAAACTGGATCTATGAGGAGCCTATAACTTGGTAAGAATCCACGCGGGCGACGAATGTAAGCGGCCTTCATCAACACTCGTGACAGACCTTCTATTACCACCTTGTATAACGATTCGCCCTTGCAACGCTCTGCCATATTCAATAGATTTCGTCATTACATTTCAGCGCCCTTCTCACCAATATGTCTTAGTCTATCTGGACGATATACTGATCTTCTCCATCATTCTGACAATTCCGGGTCATGTCATCAGTACTTCGCTGTCCTGCGAGCTACCATCTGTTCGCTAAACTGGAGAAGTTCGGTTTCCACCAACTTCTACGTTCCTTCTTGTGATACATAATCTCTGCGAACCGGTCGACTATGGATTCCAGCTAAGGTGAATCGGTTCTCTCTGATTGGCCCCGTCCCACAAACGTAAAATACCTCCACAACGCTTCCAGGATTCGCGAATTACTACCGCGATTCATACAGAATTTCTTCCTCTGCATAGCCCCCATTATGGCTCACAAAAAAAGTGCGTATCCCGCCTCATGGTCTGCTGCCACTTTTCAAGTCTCGACCACCTGAAGACCGTTTCATCTCCCACCCATCCTCATACACCAGAACCCCACTTGCCTTTTACTTCGAAGTAAGACTCCTATGACTTTGGGGCAGAGCTATTTTGTCTGAGAAAGACTCCTCAGCGCCAACTCCCTCCTGCTCTTTTTTTCAAAGAGTCTCGTCAGCCGAGAAGAATATGATGTATGGACAGAAGAATTAAGCGGGCGAATGAAATGAAGGATGACTAGAGGGGGGGGGGGGCGGTGAACCGTGGGAGATGCGGAAAAATGGATTAAGGAGGGAATAGAAGGGGATAACAATGCGATGATGAGAAAAGAAAAGTGATAGTACCGGGGAACTCAACCCTCAAGTTGGCTATGAGAAATTGCACAAGAACCCCATTACCATCTGACAAAAACCTGACTTACATAGAAGTTGCTCGGCACTTGACTCGACAAGCTCGTGGTGACTTTTTTTTTTCCCCCGTTTCAACTTTATTATTTTCATACTTACCAGGTTTGAAGAATTTAAGGCTGACGCATTCTCCCATAATTTTTGGTGGAGGACAAGACGGAGGATCATCAGGAGACCATACGTTATCACCGCAACCTGTCTATCGAGAGAGAAGATACTTGAATGGGTCTCTTTCCAAATCGTCAGGACTCCATCCAATTACTAGGAGGACTATTGACTTTTTGGAACACCTTTTGGTTGGCAACATGCAGAAGAAAGATCTCTCGAAAAAAATTGTCGCTGCATTCTCTACATGTGCTCGGAATAAGACTCCCTCGTAACAAACGAAAAAAGTTTATATACTCCCTGCTCACGGAATCAGTTAAAAAGAACCTAGTTTCTAGAGGTCAAGATATTTCAAATGAGACCACACACCTAACTGTGTTTCTGCTAAACAAGATAATTTAGCAGTAAACAGTTCAGAAAGAGGAAAAAATTATTTTAATAGGAAAGTAAGTGGGGAAAAGAGGCAGGCGCCGGGAAATAAGCATATCGGTACAGGTAATGTAAAGAAGGGGTGGGAATCCTAAAAAGGGACTGGGGTAAGTTGTGATGTGTGCGGGGGCAAGCGTGAATTAGGGAGTGAGTTGTGAGGGATGAAATAGGGGCATTGATGATTTTAGAGGATGTGCGAGTTATTTAGGGGAGGAAGTTGGCTAGGGAAGAATGATGTAGATGGATGGAAAGGAGTAGGCGCAGAGGGGAGGAGGATAAAGGGCGACTACTCAGAGAGTTGGGAGTGGACAAGCTGTGGACGAGTGCAGAATAAAAAATGTAGGTAGGAATTTGAGCAAGGCTGAAGATTATACGATAGATCAAGGAGGAGAAAGGGTTGAAGTTACTCGATATATGACTGGATAACGCTAGGCTAAAGATAGTAAATGGAAGGGGGATAGAGGGGGGGATGTGCTTTTTGTTTTTGGGTGGTCTGGAAAGCGGGGAGGATCTAAAGGTGAGTGGGCAAAGCGGGCGGCAGGCGAGATTTACAAGGAGAGGTAAAATATTAAGATCGAGGTGGAGGTCCGGAAAAAGGAATAGTAAAATTGTGGGCGAGGGTAGAGGGGGGAGGGGGTCCAATAAAGTTCATGGGCGAGCTAAAAAGATGGCGGAGTATGATAGGGAAGAAGTCCCTTAGAGGATATTAGTTACGGGCAATTTATAAAGGGAGGCGTTGTAGGAAGTATGAGCGTCGGTAAGGGAAGTTACCGCCGAGCATGTAAGTGTGAGGGGTCACGTATAGAGAAGAGAAATGTTGCGAATATAAGATTATAAATGAGTGTCGTAGGATTGCTACAATTGAATGACAGGGGGTGCTTAGTTGTTCGGGGGTGAAAGACCGTGGGGGTGGTGGTTCGAGGTCAGGGGTATTGTTGTATAGAAATAAATAAGACAAGGTGACTGATGGAAGCGTCGGGACGACGAAGGGTAAAGGAGATATCGTGACGTAAGTATTAATAAGGATAATAGGTCGCACACTGGAGATGGATACAGGCAAAGAGGTGGTATACTGAAGCGATGAGACTGGGGGATATATGGGCACGATGGAAACAAGGGAGATGAAAAAAGGCAGGTGATTAAGAAGGGAGATATAAAAGAATTGGTATTAAGATAAGGAAGGAGCAGAATATGACTAACTGGGACGTGTAGGGAACGAAAGTAAGAGGGGGAGGTGCAGATAGAGCGGGGAATGCATGTTGGAGTAAGTAATGAGGGGGGAAGGCAATGGATGCTGGATGGGGGTACGGGACGAAAGTTGAATGGTTAGAGCCGTGTAGTGGTCGGGCTATTTTTTTTGGTAATAAGAGTGGGGAAGCACGGTTTTGTGTCGAGATGGACGATAGTAGGGTGAGACAGGATTTTGTGAGTGTTCGCCACCCCGCCCTCTGACTTTTAATAATATCAAAAACTAATATCGGAAAATAAAATACAAAAATCTGAAATTATCCCAGCTGTGTGTAAATAACAATAAACTTCATCAAAAATGCCCTAATAGGGACCTGTTAAAACAAACACTTGTTACTGCAAAATGATTAGCATACATATGTTGTATTTGCATATCTGGGTGTAAACAGGAGTTTATCCCTGTTCAGTAAATGTGCCTCTAATCCGCCTGTGGTGTTAACTGCTGTAGTCAATTAACAATACCACCTTCCTGATTAGATGCACTTAGTAAAAGCCTGTCTTTTGGAGACAGGAAGGAGACTCCTTAGCTCTTACCTGAGCGAACTTGGAGACAAAGCAGGATTGGTCCTTACTCTCACACTTGTGAGACTTGACATGGGACAGACGCTGAGTCTATACGTACCAGAAAGAGGCTGCTTGCAAAGACACAGAGGAAACTTCTAAACCTAACTGCTACAAATCCTGAAGAAAATGTAGCAACCATGAACGAGAAAGATTTTCCCTCAAACCAAGGACAGATAATACGTTTCATTTATAAGATTTGTTTATATCGTTCATTTCATGTATATGTTGGGGCGGGGAGACAATGCTATCTAAAGGGAGTGTGTGGATTGCATAGTATTTCACTAGAATACTCCCAGGGATAGAACCTTTGTTTACCCCTGTTTGGATGTTTCCTGATGTTAAGGAAACAATGCTCAATCAAACCTTATTTAATTTCATTCACTATCACCAGACGCTCCCCTTGCATACCTCTGTGGCGTCCGCCTACAATGGGTAACAGCTTTAAAGAACAAATTTCCCCCAGATAATGTCCACCTTAGTATAACATGTGCATCGCCTTAAACTACTTTAAAAAATCCAAATGATAAGTTCTTTGAGTGTATATCATCAGTGTTGGTGGAACACTTTGAGGTTTGTTAATTGATTGGTATAAGTGTATGGGAATCAACAACTGTTTGCTCTGTGTGCTCTGGCGATCTGTGATATTTGCTTGCTGGGCAAGAGGCAGAATGTCAAATAAGCCAAAGATCTCCTGAGGAGACCTTGTGCTCCCTTTTTCAACCCTCACAGATGAAGATATTCCGGTTGTGTTAGGCAAAACTGTGGTAAGCCTTTTCACCTAGAGCCTTCACGCCTTGACACATGAATTCCCTGTCTCCGGTGATAGTGCAGATATGGGTGCTTTTACCTCTTCACTTTGGCCACTCCTAGCTTTAATATGTCAGTTGCTGCCGGGATCTTAGGGGTAACTGCACGCACTTGGCTGTTCACTTCCCCCTCCACTGCTCGGCCAGAGTGTTTATGGGACCCGCATCTTCTCACACATACAGTCACACACATGCAACATGCGTCACACACACTTGCCACGGGCGGGCCACAGACATGCAGAGACACACCCAGAGAACCACAATACACACGCAGAGACACCCCACATACACACCCACAGATACACACACAGACACATTGAACACCAGACACAACCACACAATACACTGAGAAAACACACATAGAGACAATCACCCACACAACCAGACACACACAGAGAAACACCCACAGAAATTCAAAGTTAGTATAAATATAGAAGTTGCACATACTACAACAGGATGTGTGCCCACATCAAAGTTCTAAGTCCAACTTCTTTGCGTTTTTGTCACTGAAATTGGTGTTCTGATTTTTTAATTTAAAAAAAATCTCAACAAATACATTTCGTGACAAACATGAACACAAGACAAAGCGTTTCCCTTAAAATTTGCGGCTCCGGCACACACATAATTTTTTTTTCAACAAATATGTTTTCTTTCCCATTTCATCATTGTGCCTGATTTTTCTTCACATAATATTGGTTTCAGATGTTATTGAAGCATTTTCAATCTTCACACATTGGGGCTCTGCACTAAAGCCCCGAGTTTCGCGCCTGGCTGAAAAAATTAGCACGTTCGTTAAACTACCGGGAGGCTGCGATTGAACTAATGCCTGAGCCCATTTTCTATCGGAAGTGCCCAAAACTGTCTTATCGTGCGTGCAAGCTTTTTTCCCTCTTCTAGCGCACTTGAAACTTTCCCGTACCCGCTACTAACCTGAGAGAAAAAAGCCGCATGTACATTTGCATGGAGATTTGCCTCTCCTGCAAGGCTTGTTACAGCGATCGTACACTACATAAATAAATTTTACATATCTTGTAACATGAGAGGGGTCTCAGTACCTGAACCGCATTGGTTTCAGGTCCCAGACCCCTCTTCAGGAATACAGTGCCCCGTATTGGTGCCGGTATCCCCTGCCTTTAAAAGCTCCGCGTCCGTGACCTGGACATTAAATTCTGAGGGGATACCGGCACCACCAATAAGGGGCCTGTTATCTCCTGAAGTATAAGGGTCCCTGAGGCTGAAACCATGCAGTTCAGCTCAGAATACCCCATGCTCCCGCACACTATTAATTAAAATTACTTAATGCAGCATCATTACCTTAGCGGATAGCAAGAAGGGTTTAAGCCACATTAGCCTGTTTTATTGGGGGACATTGCCCCCAATCCACCACTCATCCCCCCGCCCCCTAAACATACAGTCTTGTATGGGCAAATTACTATTATCCCCCTATGGATAATAATGCATTTGCATTTTTAAATATACAGATAAATTACACTAAATACAGGCATTATATGACACTTTACCAATTTACAGGCAAGCAGATGAAGGCCGCTTCAATCCTCATCTTCATGCTGCCCATGCCACTCCGGGCTGCACAACATGCACAACAATCACACTAGCCAATTAAATGTCCCCTAACCCCCTTAATCCATAGCGGTATTAACCGCTACAAGTCATTAATAGGTTAATCCACCCTCACCCACCACTAGGGGCCTACATACCCCCCCCCACTACCCCCCGCCCCGTGAGGCCTAACCCCCTCACCCCCTACCCAGACCGGGGGCCTACCCCATCCCCTTGGGCCAATACCCCCCCCCCCACCACCCCGTAACCCACAATAACAACAATCACCGCCCCCCAATAAACATCATTCGATTTATTAAATAACATTACCCACCCCCTGTGCCCCCTCCAATAATTCTGATTTATCCTTTTCATACAGGGTTCATACCCCCCCCCAGCCCCACGCGAGTCCCCGGTGGGCCCGGCGGTTCACCTGACAGGCCCTGCAGGGTACCAACACCTGTTTCATACAGGTCTGGAGGCCTGGTTGGGGGTCCCTCCAGGTCAATGGCCCACCGGTGGGCTCCGTGGGTCACCGTGGTCCCAACTGGTCCCCCACTGTACGGGCCCGCGATGTCTGGGAGCCCCAGTTCGACCCACAGGTGTCTGAGGGCCTCGTATGTCCCAACAGGGGTCTGGGGGACCACGGTGCTCACTACGGTCCGTGGTGGCCCCCAATCTTCAAGTTCTAGATCGCAGGGGGCAATGTGGATTTTTTTATGCTTCAAACAATAACCAACCCCCTGCGGTCTTAAACATTGAGTGGCACCTTAGCCATTCCCTCCCGCAATATTAGAAGAAGGGGAAGTAGGTTTTTTGATTCTGTGAAGGCCTCACTGTTTCTTTACCTCAGGTCTGTGTCTTTACCTCATGTACTGTTTCTTTAACCTCATGTACTGTTTACTGATAAATTGATTTGGTCTTAGATTGTAGATGGTCCACACACTACATAATGTCATAATACGAGTACGGTGCTAATTGAATTTTGTTTAATGAATATGGAATATAATATCAATATTATTTTGATTCATCTTTTCAAACAGTTTTCTTTACTCCCATGGAGATTTCATTAGCTGATTTTTATATATTCTATCGATTCTTGTTATTTTAGGTTTCAGTTTTATTTTTTGTGGATAATTAATTATGTCCTGTTGTCTATTTTATACTAACTGTTGGGTCACTAAAATTTTGTACTTAGTGACCCTGTTTTAACATTCTTTATTTTTCACGCTAGGAAATATGGAGTCAACTTTTAAGAAAAGTCAAATACCCACTATTTACTGTGTTAGTTGCTATTATTAATGACACAGCAGCCTTTTTGTTTTAAATTATACATTTATTTGGTTGTAGATAGGTTGTCAGCTAGCCTGCTCAGTTTACTATGCATTGTTTGGGCAATTTCAACACGCCTGCCGTTGGCATCTCTTGGAAGTCCCGTAGGTGGCGTGCCTTCCGTCAGCCGGCCTCCTCCTTGGTTGGTCGGCGCGTGCTTGGACCAATCGGGCTCTTGGTGACGTCACGGGGGCGGGACTTACTTCCGTTCACCAGCCTGATATCGCTGTCCTTTACCCTGTTTTAGCAGGCGCTGTGGCGGCACGGAGTTTGGCGCTTTCTTACCTCAAGCCTTTGACCTGGAAGCGGTGGCCGCTCGATATGACGTCACCGCACAGGCCATTCGGACCTGCCGGTGGCGCTCAGTATATGATGTCCAAAAAACGCGCATGCGCCTTAAGGACGACCCGATTTACACAGGGGGTAGGTGATATTATAGATGATTAATGAAGGGTATATAAGACACTTAATTGCTCCATATCCCAGACTCCTTTATAAAGGACCTACCGGTCCACACCCACCCCCCCAATACATAAAAATCACAACAATCATGGCTCCAACGCACAGTGTCACAGTCAAAGCGACCTGCACGCCACCGTTGATATCGTAATATCTAGAATGTTTAGCAGGCACATGTTGAGAAAATAAAATATAAATGGTTTTTTTTTTGGCACTCTGAACTTATACATACACCAGGAATTTTATGACAGAAATGTGACTGAAAGGACAGAATCATCCATTAAAAGGAATGGTGTGGGAGAGGTGGTACTGTAGATAAGATAATAAGTTGAAATAACAGTACTGCATGTCATTACATTTGCCTGTGTCTGTTCTGGAGCGAGCGAGGGGAGAGCAGCTGTGTACGGCCGACATGTGATACTGTTACAGTAACACGCCCTTGCATTCAACAGTTCAATGAGACAACAGTACTGTATGCATGTATATATCTGAAATTTACAATTATCTGGCACTGCACACACAGACTGTGTACTACGTAGGTTGCTGCTACAGTATTAGACTTTAAGACAAACAGCTCGCGCTTGCCCATCTTAGTTTTTATACTGTATTGAGTATTGGCAGACGCGCTATAATTGCTAATAATACACCGCTAAAATACCGAATATATTTCCGGAAAAAAAGAAAATATACTGCAGCTGCCCGCGGTTATCAGAGTGAATGCCGCTAACGGCCCCGCATTAGGATAAAGGGGTGCAGCGTAAGATTACGGCTGAACCATATATTATTCAGTTTGACCCTGCAATACCATCCTTGATATATTACTTTTTCAAAGCTATCTTTCTGATGTATTTATGTACATCTATGTATAATTGAAGCTGTTTCAGCCACACACTTGGAGCAAAGAAAGCCCTTAATTAGTGGTGTTGGGTGACCGGTTAGAGAAAGCTTACAACAGCTTTTCATCTTCACCCTATTACCATACTCCCACTTTGATGATATGCCCTTCATAGTGGCATCCTACTTACAGTTTTGAGTCCATATTAAATTGAATCTCAGTTCGCATAAGAAATCATGCTAATTCCCTATCAACATATTGGCATCATTTGGCTCTATATACGGGACTAAAGTCCAGATCTTGAAATAAATCCGTTCAAATTCCTGTCGCAACTTATCCTTGACCACCTAGTCGCAATTTCTCTTTGTAATGGTTCTAGCCGCACATGTTTAGGATAGTATTGCGAAGCGATGAGAAGTCGGAAGCGGATAGTAGAAGGTACCATGTAAAAAAAAAAAGAAAAGCAGGGTGCATGAGAAGCCGCTGAGATAAAATATGAGGAGCTCCATCTTTTGACATGTTAATTTTGAGTTCACAGTGGGATATCTAGGATTTAATATAGCGGAGAGAAAAAAAAACATTCAGAGCCTTTGGTCGTACAAGCGCTGTAAGGTCCGGGGTTTGAAAGTTATTTTGTGTGTCATCTTATGGAGTGATATTTTAACCAAAGATATTGATAAGGTAACCTATAGAGAGTTGTGTAAAGAAAAATTAGAACAGTCCCCGGAGATCCCGTGGATACACCCAAAGAGTGATCGAAAGAGGCTGTGTTTAGCAAAGTTTAATGGAAGGAATTGGAATCCAGGATAAAGCTCGTTTGGACAAGAGGTAGGGAGATGTAAAGGAAAGAGGGTGGTCCCACATGAGCAGAGTGTAATGACCTTTTTGTCTTTTGGGTAGCCATTGACTCTTAGTAGTGAGTGATGGATTGTTTCGATAAGTAAGCAGTGCGAAAAGTGAGTAAGAGAAAATTAGATGAGAAGATAGGAAAAGGTGAAATGAAAAAATCAGAGAGAGAACTTTGTGTTGAAAACCAGGTCTAGGTATTTGGTCCTTGTGGGTGCTGGCTGCAGTCCATTGGTGAAGGTCAAACTAAGAGGTTATAGAGAGAGAAGCGGGAATCCCAAGGAAGAGAGAGTCATCATTTGTGTCACGGTTGTGCCTCGGCACAAACTCGGGTTGGACCCGTGCTGAGGTAGGGTTGTAAAAAGGCACCGAACCTTAAACCTCGCAGGCTGAATCCGGATTGCGAGTTCATAGTCGTACTACAAAGATCAGGTAGAGGAGAGACAGGCATCGTCTTGGTCAAGCCAAGGTCCGACAGGAGACATCAGGGTAAACGGTGTTCAATCATGATTTCGGCAACAGGTAGTCAGTGGGGCCCCGTTTCAGCTTATGAGCCGCGGGTATGACTCTGCGCGTGCGTCGACCAATGACCCTTTGTACTGGTCTCCAGGAGGTGGTGGCAGACCAGAGTGCACACCGCCTAGCTTCACGGTTTAAACCAGTGCGACGGCAGACAAGAGTCCTGGAGCGGCTAGGGAATCCTCTGTAATCAGCGCAGGAACCATAAAAACGGCCGTCTCCTATATTAGTGAAAGAGTAGGCCCCGGAAACCAGAATGGTTAGATCACAGGGAAACCTCTGCCTTCAGTGCAAGGAATCCAGGAGAACTGAAGGACGCGGGGTCGAAACCTCCGCTTTCAGTGCAGTAAATCCAGGATGCTGAAGCGCTTGGACGAAACTCTGCTTCACACAGTAGAACAGGAAGCTGACAGACGCTGGCACGAAACCCTGCTTCACACAGGAGAACAGGAAGCTGAAGGACGCAAGGGACCTCCGCTTTCAGCACCAGAGAACAACAAGATGCTTGTGTTCTACGTTGGTGACATCCGGTCGTGGCTCTGCTCGCAAGGTAGCAATTAATGGGAAAGCAGTACTTAAAGGCCAGCGGGCCAATCCCCAGCGGGGTGTGAAGGTAACTGCTCCATGAGTGAATGCAAGTCTAGGTTGCCAATGATATGCTGCAACAGCTGCAGTAGAATACCAGAGGGAGTGTGTATAGCTTTGGTGAGTGAAATCCAGGCTACAGCAAACTCAGGCGAGCTGTTCCAGAACTGCACCGTCCTGCAAGGTAGCACCAGTAACCTCGACGGATTCCTGACAGTAATCCCCCTTTCAGTGAGACCCCTTGGCGAAATGAGCACTCGTAAGTTGGAGGTGCCGGAATTGTGCTGAACCGTCTAGGATTGGGGTTTATATTCGTGGTCCCAGAGCCTCGTGTTTATTCTTTAGTGTCCTCCCACCCCCGGTGAGAACTGCGGTCCGACAGGGCCATCCATGGGTCTTTGGGGACATGAGTTGTTCCTAAATTCCTTAGTGAAAGGACATTCCGTAAACGAGCAGTCCTTTGGTGGTACAGTTTCTAGATATAGATATATTGAGAAACATCCTTGGTACATGGCTCAGCCTCTCAAAAAAAAAAATCTTGGAATCCGGGCTGTGAAGACCAGAAGTTCCCTATCAGAAACGGCAGAAGAACCCCACTGAAAGCCCAGTCTTAATAAAGGAATCGGAATCTAGATCTTGGCCCTTTATAGTTGATCGAATACACCATGAAGACTTTGTAACCGAAAAGTCTTGCTGACCACTGCATGTTGGACTTTGCGAGGATTTTTCCTCTAAAGGCTCCCAGGTAATGGTTAGTAAGGGTATAGGCTGATTGGAAGCTTCTCCTGGTATGGTATGAGGGACAAAAGGCAAGCCGTTAACCCAGGCATAGCCCGAAATCTTGGGATACGTACAGATTATTTCCAACTGAGAGGAAATAACAAGGGCAACCGAAAAATTCTGGGGACAACCATGGTTTAAGTAGTGCAGAAGCAGTAGAAGCAACACAGTAGAGAGCTCTCCAATACTGGGAAATCTTCATTGGAAGATATATTGGTCAGTGAATCAGGAATAGAACCTTGAATTTAATATGCAGGATCTTGAGAAAAAGGCATCGCCAGGGTAGTGGCGGGAGGGAAGCTAACATCAGAAGCTGCATCTGTCCCTCATTGACAGAGACCTGAGAATCAACAAGCAGCAATTATGAACGATGAAACTCTTAATGACATCACCTTAGGAGTACGGGAGTCTTTTCCGAAACTGCATGGCCCTAACCCCAAGGGTAACCTAACCTGACAAAAACAGGAATCGGTTGTGGTTTTCTAGTGCAAATCTCTGATCCCAAAACTCCTAACCGATAGTGAGGGTGTCTTGGTTTTGATTAGAGAAAATCAATGTATAGATAAGTGACTTAGAACAATTTACTGAGGTTCTAGATTTTGCTGAAGTTGAGAAAAAATACCCTTTAGACAAGTAGCTTTTAATTTCTTCCCAGAGTAACCCCATGTTTGCTGGGCAATTTAGACACAGTACTTGAGGGACTGGGTTTTCAGCCAAGGCAGGACCGCTAATAGCTCATATTTAAAACCCCAAGACTTGTAATATAATGCATGATACCCTCCGACAGTACTAAGGGAGTGCTACAGATCTGTGAAACCCTGCAGTATTAGCCTGGACAGAGAAATCAGGGGACCCCCCATCCAGAGGATGACCATTGTATGAAGAATTCAGACATCTGAATGAGAATCAATTACCTCTCAGAGTCTCAGGGCCAGTACAGACCCATTCATCGAGAGGGGAAACAGTGTGCATGTGCAAGGCTTCTTACATTATACAGTCCCGCACACTTATTGAATTGTGTTCGGTCCCCGCGTCAAGCCGGAAATCTCCCGGCTTGCTAGTGGCCGCCCCTCGGCGTGCGCGCGTCAATAGACGCGCGTTCCACGCGTCATCGGGAACATCCGTGCGCCCGCCTTCACGCGTGTCCATGGGCTCCCGAGGAGCCCTGGTGTCCCGCGACGATCGCGGACGCGCAGGGGGTTCCGGGGTAACCGGCGGATCCCGGCAGCGGTATGGAGAGCGCCCGATCGTGGGCTCTCTGGCCTCCCTTCCGCTGCTTCCGGCGCTCGCCCGTCACACTCTTGCGCGCGCCGGCTACGCTGCCGGCACAGAAATGTGCAATGCCGAATAAACTGTGGCTCAGCAGATATTAAAAAAGCTGCACTTTTTAGAGAAAATCCTGTGTCAGCAACATTCCTGGGAACACAACCTGAACCCCAGGACGACATACAGACACTGGTATGGCCTTTTAATCCTAAACTTAGAAGGAGTAGAACCAGACTAGTACAAACACGGTGGTTTAAAACCTAACTGTACTGGGTCTCTGACGTTAGGTATTTGGTACGGTTGTCTGGGGAAACCCCAGAAATGACTGCGATTCCACAATGTGGGCCTATGCGCGGAAGCAGGACACCGCCTCTCTGGGCGACGGCTGGTTCAGTGAAATCACCCAGGAGGAGGAACTCTGCGCAAGCTTCAGGGAAAAATGCTGACTCCTGATACATTGTTACAGTACCAGACTTTAGCTTAAGTCTCCGCGGCGGACGGTCGGAAATTTTAAGCTGAAGCATGGGGATTTATAGCAAAAGAAATTTCTAAGGAATCCATCCGTAGGTTAGGGGATTCCTTCAATGCAACCTCTGCTGTCCTGACTTTGTGGACTCCTCTCTGAGGCTAAAGAAGGCATTAACTTGGAGGCACAGAATTTACGGGTTAATTCAGACCATAACACTGAGATAGTAACATAGGGAAGACTTCTCTCTGACACTTGGGGAGACAAAGGGTTTTCTTCCATCTGGAGCTAGAGAAGCCCGTGACCATGGCTGCAAGACAGGATTTACCAAAGGAAACTCAGAGAGCTGACCCACAGGGTTACTACATAATTGACCCTGGAAACAGAACTTAGGATTCTTCTCGGAGGGGGAAGCCTCACGCTTGATTGGCTGAGGGTTACAAATAGACATATCATTTGAATCAGGACCCGGGCAAACCATCAGGGATAGGGACCCGTGGATTTACTATGTTGGGGAGCAATGCAAGTGGGCATTTTGTCATTTCCTGGAGAGGGGATGTATGTCGCCAGGTTTTATCGACAAGGGACATCACGCAGAGCTGGACCGCCAAGCCGTTCAGCGCAGCTGGCAAGGAGGGAATCCGTTTCTTATGCAAATGTCCCATGTTAATGGAAAGTCGACAGATTATTTTTTTGTGAGTTGAGTCAACATGAGGAAGGGTCCCTGGTACTTGACGGGAATGTCCAAGATAAGCAGGGCATGGATTGTATTACGGGCGTTGCCCAGTTTCAATCAGGTTCCATTATCCCATGATAAAGGGGAATCAGGAAGTAAAGACTAGCGGCAGAAGAGCTGTTTTAAGTCCTTAGGCAGTAAGCCTTCATAATGGTCCTTTACTGCATTTGTTTTTTTGCAAAGGTTTAAACCTTCAAACATAAACGGATCTTCCATCCTAGGTAGTATTTTCGCTAGGTACTGGGACTGGTCTGCAGGCGCTGGACAGGAGTTCAGACAGAAACTTACACCCTCACCACATGACGGTCCGAGTTGTGGGTCCGAGCAACTGTCACGGTGTGCTCGCCCAGCAAACTCGGGTCGGACCGCCGTGGATGAGGTAGAGTTTGGTAAGCACCGACCTTAAACCTCGCAGGGGCTGACCGGATTGCGCAGTTCATAGTCGTACGTGCAAGATCAGAAGGAGAAGACAGCAGATCGCGTTGGGCACGCCAGTCAGGTCGGGTAGATCATCAGGGTAAACGTTGTTCAAGGCAGGAGTTTCGGCAACAGGGTCAGGGGGGCCCCGTTTCATCTTATGAGCGCGGGTAATGACTCCTGCCGCGTGCGCGACCATGACCCATTGTACTGGTCCTCAGAGGTTGTAGGCCTACCCGTAGCACAACCGCCTAGCTGCAACGGTTACACCTTGCGATGGCTGCAAGATTCCTGATCGGCTAGTGATCTCTTATCAGCGCAGGAACCAGTAACCGCCTCTCTAGATTAGGGACAGATAGGCCCCCAGGAACCAGGAAGCTGTAGATCACAGTAAACCTCCTCTGTCAGGAATCCAGGAGACTGAAGACGCAGGTGCTAAACCCCTCCGCTCAGCCACAGGAAAGAACTGAAGCTGTACTGAACTCAGGACTAAACCTCTGCTTCAGCAAGAGAACAGGAATCGAAGGACGCAAGGAAACCTCCCTCTTCAAGCACAGAGAACAAGCAGAGCTTGTGACAGACATGTTGGTGACATCCTTAAGGGCTATTCTCGCAAGGAGCATTATGGGAAAGCAGTACTTAAAGTCCAGCTGGCACATTCCCAGCGGGTGTGTGAAGGACTGCTCCATTAGTGAATGCAGTCTATGTTGCATGATAGGCTGCCAACCGCTGCAGTAGATACCAGAGGGAGTGGTATAGCTTTGGTAGTGAATCCAGGCTACAGCAAACATCAGGAGACTGTTTCCCGAACTGCACCGTCTGCAATGTAAGGCAACCATTAAACCGCGGAGCGGATTTCTGACAATATGGCAGTTTTAATTTTAATCCAAGGAGAAGAACAGGGGAGCCTGAAGGTGAGAAGGAAGGAATACAGCATTCAAAGTGAAAGAGAAGACAACGGGGGATGAGTAAGGTAGGTGGGCAATAGTGACGCATGTGGGATAAAGAGAATAAAAAATCTGGACCAGTGTGCCTCAAAGGAAGAAAAAGATGAGGGAGGACATATGAAGGTTTCGGTGGGAGAGGATCACACCTCCTCCACCCCTGCCATTCAGGCCGCTGAGTTGGGGAGAAAGAACAGGCACCATAATATAGGAAGCTTCCAGTGCAAGTCAGACTGGTGAGCTCAGTCTCGGTTAATAGCAGCACGGAGAAGAAGAGAGAAAAAAGAAATGTCATACAGAACTTGTCAAAAGTTTGCAAGTATTTTTTGTTTTTCAAAGGGCATGAAAAAGGGAAGGGGAGCACTTTAACAGGAATGGGTTATGTGTTCACTATCGAACAGACCTATATCTAATACCGGGGCCCAGATTGAACAGAACTAGATCTAGTAAAAACCCCTGAAGAGTTTATTTCCTATGAGCAACAGAACTACATCAACCAAATAACATTACAGAAATATTTACACGTACTGGGGTTGGACAAGAGGAGATTTCACCGAATAGCAGCTTCCTTAGTTGTTATGGTCCAACAAGCACGACAGCACGGAATAAAGGGTGCAGCAAATATATGATGCAGGCCTCCCATCCTACATAGCAGTTCAGTTATTGGTGAACTTATCTTGTCCCACTCACTGTTTTGCCAGGTAACGCAAGAAACCGGGTTACCCGCCCCTCATTAATACCCCTCCCCTGTACTACTTTGGCAAGACCCATTTATAAAAAACTATGACCATGATGCTTCTTGCCATCCTGTCTACAAAATGCTTATGTGCCGGGGTGTTTCATGTAGGTGTTACGTTTGACAGGTCACCATGGTTAGTACTCTCGGTGAGATCTTGCTGCATATGCAAAATGAGGACGAGTCACCACCTACATTGTGTACAGTTTTTTTTCTCACCTCTGAGGAACTTCCTCCACAACAAATCCTTTCAATTAGCCTCCTTTATTGTACCATTACATATCAAAGGCGGCCATGTGGCAAGCTTCCAACTCTATCCAAAGTTATCGTAAAAAAACACGATAACTCAGACCTATATTTCCGCATATATTAAATCAGATTAACATTGTATCAACCTTTTTCGTTGATAGAAAGCATATCCAACTTTCAGCCTTTGTTACACAATACATACGAATATGGTTCTATTGGGTTTTACATGTGACACATACACAGTTAACCCCGTCGCTCCACCTTTAAACATACATAGCATGAAGTCTGCTGAGTGGGGGAATGCTGACAACATATACACATACTCATTAACCCCTCATACCAAATGATACAGGACTTATAGACCATACCCCCAGTACTGCTGGACATTACATCTAAGACTGGGAAACAATTTGACTGAATGTGGGAATGGCAGATCACATATACACAATATTGTAACCCTTCCCTCCCTACATGATTTATACCCAACTATTAATAAAACAGACTGCTGGGAAATACATCTAAGAACCTTGTGCCATTCTGCTGAAGCCGGGGGATGCAAGATCAACCATTACCCCGATCCCATTACCCCTCATACCCCGATCATGACCGTGAGTGTTAGAGGGGTTAACAACCAGGAGGATTAAATAATTGTATGTGAGATGCCCTTTTTTGATTGCTACAAAAATTTTGAACTTGACGGCTCCCAGGGATAAAATGGCTAGTCCACATTTGAGGACAGCTATTTTAGAACTGAATAAACAGTAATAATACAACTCAATACACAATTCCAACCATGAAAGACCACTCAATGTACTTTACCTTTACGCATCTGTTGACACTTGGCTGGACTACTCTGGGAATTAAAACTTATGACTGCAGTGACACACATGAATTTATTGAATAATCAAGTTTTTAATACAGTAATTATTATTTTCTTATTTTAATCCTTGTTTTCCATCCTGTTTTTTGCAGGTTTGGTCAGGCTGAATTAACATCATATCTTGTCATGTTGGAACACATGAGGCCCCCCCGATTTACTATTAGGTAATGTTAATTCATGCATCTGTTTCTTCCTCCAAGTTACAATCTCACAATTATTAAACATTTACATGTAAAAAGAGACAGCAATACGATGAGGTGTTGGTTGAAAGAAGATTGTATTACGTATTGAAAAAAGTATATGCATATTTTAGTCATTTGTAAGCCCTTTTTTAATAATTTTTTTCATCAGGTTTGCAGAGTAATCATATCAACACCCTGGTTGTGCAGAAAAACTCTAGCGATCAGTAAGTGTATGTAATTCATGCATATACTGTATTACGACTCTAAATAATAACTCCATATTAGTTAACATTTGGACCTGTAAAGAACAGCAGAAGAAGTCATTGTTCAGAGAGGCGATCAATGTCAACACTTTGTTCGTATATGAAACACATCACCGATTAATGGATAATCAGGTAATGTATGGTTCCAGTTCATGTGGCAATACCTGTCTGCACAGCATTCCCATCAGTTTTCGTAATGTTCAGGTCGCTTGCCACCGGAAATGAACGACATGCATATGGTTTTCATAAAGATTGTTCCATGCAACAACGCTTTCATCTAAATCATAGCACTCGCATATGCAATTCATAAGGTTCCACCTAGTAAACAACCCAGTTATTGTAGAACGTGTTCCATTCAGTGTATTTCATGCAGTCTCTTTCTCCTTGGTTATTAAAAATAAACATCACATTATTTTAGAATTGAAAGTGTACAAGAGACAACCGAAGAAGATGTCGGTTGAAGACGATTATATTAATTGCAAGAAGAGTATATGTTTTGTAAAAATTGAAGATTTGTATTATTTCACAATTCTTTTTTATCTATCTTGAACTGTCATTTAGTGTACTCTAATAAAAAGTATCATCTTTTAAAAATACTACTTGTAGTCCACCTGAAGTTTTAGAAAGTAAGGGATGGAATAACAGATTGCTGTTTCCTAACTGCATAAAATGAATCGGGAATAAGGAATGGGTTACTGTGAATTTAGATGA
This sequence comes from Ascaphus truei, assembly GCA_036426205.1. NCBI lineage: Eukaryota > Metazoa > Chordata > Amphibia > Anura > Ascaphidae > Ascaphus > Ascaphus truei. Next base: position 60,778 of record WSYH01001540.1, read on the forward strand.
AGACACCCACTTGCACACTAGCATACTAATCACACTGCCCTATTATACTGCAGATTACCTATGCTGCCGCTAAACTAACTAAACTCCATTTTTGGGGTTCGGCTCCTTTGCGTCTCAATTCGTGGGTTTCCGCATCGGCATACCGAATAACTGCTGGATATTTACACTACCATTTCACGGTCCCAGGGACATAGTCTTCCTACATCTGTAATCACCCTACTCTAAATATTAATTACCGGTAACTTTCCCTGTTATCGGATGCCATTTCCGGTTATCGGGGCCATATTCCGTTATCAAGAAAGTTACCCATGTTAAATCTACCCCCCCCCCCTCCCCTCACCCCCTAAATTGCCTCCAACCGTAACATGCCCGCCCACCACCTCCTCAAACCCCTTCTAATAACAGATATCTCCCACTCCCTCCGAATACAGAAGAGATACTTTCCATCCCCACCTCCTCATACACAGAGATAACTGGCCACCCTAACACCAGTACTGCCCCTCCCCACCTCCTCCTAATCCACAATGGCACCACAAACAACACTGAGGAACAAGCACGTCATCATTTAGATCATATTTGGCCCTAATTCATTTGGAGGCAGCACGTCGGATACGAGGACGTCTTTGATTCACGTGTTTAAAGCAATTTAATGGTTTGTGGCCTCCAAAAATGCTTTGTTTTCAATACTAAATAAGTTGTTACTTGGTTTTTAATGAAATAATATAAGTTTTTATTAAATAATTGTTTTGATATGGCCGGATAACAGGAATTGCTCTGGATAACAGCAAGTACCCAACTATTACCTTTTTCCCTACATGCAGTAACAATGGCTTAGCTGACATTACTTTCCAATAACTAACAATGGAAAGATGGAAAAATTGGTCAAGGACAAGAGCGCAGACAACAACCTTCAAGGCATAGTACATTAAAAACAATTATACACGAAATGGGAGTGAAGAGCACATATAGGGTTTCTGATAGTGTCAAACCTTTTATATAACTCATTTGCTAGGTAGGTAACATGATGTAAATTACCACAAGATATCTTTTAGAGATCATATGGAAGAGTCATAGGTTTATTACCCAAGCGAATATACTGGTGCATCTTGTTGGTCTTCGTTGCACAGTGTCCATTCCAGCGACCTGTATGCCTTGGAGATGGCTACTGTACATGTCTGTTGTTGCGATTTTGGGAGCTCCTATAAAGCTAGCTTAGCCCCTATGATGCTTGAGCCCACCACATACCAAGTGCCCCTGCAGCCGCTCAAACGCTGTGCTATTCTGAAGCTCATGGACCCAGTCTCTTACACCCCGCACCCAGAAATACTTCCCCCTGCCCACCACCAGGACAACTGATTTCCGTACTGTACATAACCTTTCCAGGAACACAGGCCCGTGAGTGGGACACTTTTGCAGGAGACCAACATACACTGATGGTCCATCCCAGTGAGGTTAACTCGACTACCGTCTTCCTCATATGGTCTTATAATCTTTATTTTTGGGTAATATTATCGTTACTGGGTACCTACACCTTTTTATATTAAGGTTTAACACTATCAGTGTCTCAAACTAGGATGCTTTTCTACTCATCTTTCTTGCTCCAGAATCCTGTGATTAATAGGAGGTTTGGAACCCTCTACGAAATCCCCTCGTCCCCTCGTCTCGATAGATGTACATGTTTTCGGAGATAGATGATTTCACAAGTGGAGAGCTGATGGCTAGTGGATGCTTGGAGTTCAAAAAGCTTCCTATGTGTTTCACAAGTTATGGCTTGTTTCCTCGGGAAGCAAACTGTCTATGCAGACAATTCTGGGGATGTAATATTGAACGCATGGACGTGAATGCCGGTATGATGCGTCATGAACGCGTGAGTTGCGGTGAAGTGCGTGGAATTTGGAAAATCTCCCCGAAAAAATTCGGATATTTGGAGAATAAAGGTAGGCGTGGCTGTGTACCAACTCTAACGCCACATCTGATGACTATGGGGACCAATGGTTGAGCCATGAAAGAAGTTCTTACTGATGCAGTATTTTCAGAGTGTTTATATATAATTAAAAAAAAAACGCATCTGCCCGCTGTTTATAAAGTTGCGCCGATCGGTCGGCCGCATAGGAATAAAGGGCGCCGCCACGGTGTATTATCTATACCTTACAGTTGGCGGCCCCGCCCTTATCCGAATCGGCCGAATCGGCCCACACCCCCCCCACCCCCCCCCCCCCACCCCAAACGCACCAATCATGTCAGTCGTAATGGTAAATGTGTACAAGGTCCCGATGAGTATTTAAAAACACATTCTTTAGTTCACCAGACACGAAGGTGGTGAACAAAAGACCGCGGAAATCATCTCCGGGTGGTTATATCAAGTCAAACAAGAAGAACATGTACGGGAAAAAGTGATATCACTAGTTCGAAAGACAAGTCCTGGCACCATAGCGAGTCCTCAAAGGGCATGCACAACAGTGCGCCGCAGTGTAGGGAAGTACAAGGCAAGCCAGGGCTTGAAAAAGAAGCGGCGGTGAAATCGGCTTCATAGGGTAATGCGTCCCTGGGCGAGGGAGGCAGGTGGAGCGGTTAGGTGGGCATGGGGGTGTCGGCTAGGTTGGGTGGTTGGGTACAAACAAGTTGTAGAAGACAAGTTGTCGTAGGTGAATACGGGGAATTAAAAAAAGAGAAGGCACCACAAAAATAAACATGCGTCCTTGTATTTAAGTAGCCACTCCAGGTCCAACATGTACATCAGTTCAGCACAACAGTATGGTCTTACCTGTGATTAAAAAAAATCTTTATTCATAAAATACAGTATACAAAACTCAACATCTCCTTTATAACACTTTAAAAAAAAATTAGATCCAAAAATGTACTTTACATCTACAGTACTGTATCTAATATTTTTGTTATTTCTGTAGATTTATATTACAACAATATATATATTTTGTATATTTATATTTATATTACAACAGTTTTATATTGCTGCATATTAATAGAACAATATATTGTATCCTGTTGATCTACTGTCTCTAATATTTTTACTTACCGGAATGTTTTTCTTTACATTGTATGGAGACAACTCTTCTGGTGGACACAATAAGTGAGGAGAATGATGAGAAGAGTGCATTGAGGGTCAAATACACTCTGCAGAAAAATCACAATCTCACTGTATCCGAGACCAGCATAAAGAAGATGAGACGCAGCATTGGATTGAAATATGGACGTGTGAGGTTAGTACTGGACAGTACAGGAGGTAAAAGTGTTGTTTAGGAAACTGTACTGTACCGCTAAAATTATTTATTCCTTGTCATTACAGAGCGTACCCCATGATAAGGGACGCAAACAAACTCTAAAGAGTGGTCCAGGCCCAGGCATGGATCGACAGTGGGGAAACTTTCCAGGATTGCATCTTCACTGACGAGTCTACTGTGTCGCTGGAGAGATTTGCAAGCTTTGCGTTCCACAAAAAAGGCCGCATATCTTTGAAGCCACGGCCAAAACACCCCGTGAAGCTGCATGTGTGGGGTGCCATCTCTAGGCGTGGACCAGGATGCATTGTCATCTTTGAAGGTAAAATATAGGAAATATAATGTAGCCTTATGCACTGTACTTTACTAGTGTAGCCTTACTGTATGCACGGTACTGTACTATTGTGCAGTTTTTTGAGCACTTTTCTTTTCTTGCTATAGGAATCATGAATAAAGCTTTCTTCCAAGACAACATTGTCCCTGAGACATCACACACGAGTTCCCCAATGGTCACCGCTTCTACCAGGAAAACGATCAGAAGCACACCGCGTCAACAGCGCATATCCTTGAGCGCGGTATCAACTGGGTGAAGACGCCAGCGGAGTAAGTGCAGTAGACCGTGTCTCATTTTTTTCCCCACTGTTTTTACTGTGTACTGTATCTCTTAAACTAATTGTCCTTTTATTCCAATGACAGATCGCCAGACTTCAATCCGATCGAAATGGTCTGGCATCAGCTGAAGGACCATATCCGGAAAGTGGCGAAACCCTCCAAAAAGGACGAGTTGTTGAAAGGCATAATGAGTTTTTGGAACGATGTATTCACCGTGGAACGCTGCAATAAATATATAGACCATATTGCCACTGTGTTGCCCATTGTGATCGCGCGTAATGGGCAAGCATCAGGAAATTAGTACTGTGCTGTAGTATTGTAAGTACAGTATGATACAGGTAAGTATGGCACAGATTTTTTCTTTCCCAATAGTCAGAGTATACAGTAGTTACAGTTTTTCTTTACAGAGAGAGCAGCACCAGCCATCAGGTTACAGTACATAGTATTTAACCAGTAGTCAGAGTATACAGTAGTTCCAGTATACAGTAGACTAGTTTGACAGTACTACAGTAACTGCCTACTAACTGCTCAATTTTTTTTTCCAGAGAAAGCAGCACCAGCCATGTACAGTAGTACTACACATAACACAATGCCATAATACAGTACGCACATAACTGCACTAATTTTTTGTTTTCTTGTCGTTTCAGGAAAAAGGGTGGCCTGGGGGAGGTGGGGTGTTGTGGCCAGTCTAATCTGCTTGTACAGTCAAATGTACAGTATATAAACAGCAGTAATGATGTACACAAAACCTCTCCTCTCTCAATGAACTACTGTACTGTACACAGAATGAGGAACAAGATAAAGACGGAAAAAATAATATTACTATATATATATATATATATATATATATATTATACATTACAGTATATATTATTAAATAATATTCTTATAAATGTGCATTATTCATGTTTCCCCATGTTTTACAAATGTTTTCTAAATGTTTATCCAATTTCAATCTGCCAGAAGAACTTAATAAAGACAGCATTATGTATTATTCATGACTATTTTTATATTTGTATTTTTTGGTTCCTGATAAAATAAAATGAATATTTATTCACATTCCTGCTAATCATAATCATTGACAACAACCACAACCCCCCCCACCCCTTCAGTACACCAATGAATAAGAATGAATGACACAACAACATGAATCAGTTAATGGTTTTTTTAACTCTCAATTCTCACAATGCTGTGCAAATCAGATTTACATTTCAAAATCGAGAAGGGTTTTTCCAAAGCGTTACCGTAAACTAAGCCTCAAAGGGTTGGGGGTGGGGGGGTGAATCATGTGCAGTAATCAGCAAGCTCCCATCTCAAAGAGGATTACACAATGGCAGGCGCAGTGAGGCGATTGACGCTCGGCTAGGGACGGATTAAAAATACAGTATATATATTTTGTATATTTATATTTATATCAGTACAGTATACAGTATATATTTTGTATATTTATATTTATATTACAACAGTATATATATTTTGTATATTTACATTTATATCAGTACAGTATATATATTTTGTATATTTATATTTATATCAGTACAGTATATATATTTTGTATATTTTTATTACAACAGTATATATATTTTGTATATTTATATTTATATATAAATGTTATATTGCTGCATATTAATAAAACAATATATTTTCTTTACATTGTAGGGAGACAACTCTTCTGGTGGACAAAATAAGTGAGGAGAATGATGAGAAGAGTGCATTAAGGGTCAAAAACACTCTGCAGGAAAAGCGCAATCTGACTGTATCCAAGAGCAGCATAAAGAAGATGAGACGCAGCATTGGATGGAAATATGGACGTGTGAGGTTAGTACTGGACAGTACAGGAGGTAAAAGTGTTGTTTAGGAACTGTACTGTACCGCTAAAATTATTTATTCCTTGTCATTACAGAGCGTACCCCATGATACGGGACGCAAACAAAATCAAAAGAGTGGTCAAGGCCCAGGCATGGATCGACAGTGGGGAGACTTTCCAAGATTGCATCTTCACTGATGAGTCTACTGTGTCGCTGGAGAGATTTGCAAGCTTTGCATTCCACAAAAAAGGCCGCATATCTTTGAAGCCGCGGGCAAAACACCCATGAAGCTGCATGTGTGGGGTGCCATCTCTAGGCATGGACCAGGATGCATTCTCATCTTTGAAGGTAAAATATATGAAATATAATGTAGCCTTATGCACTGTACTTTACTAGTGTAACCTTACTGTTTGCACTGTACTGTACTATTGTGCAGTTTTTTGAGCACTTTTCTTTTCTTGCTATAGGAATAATGAATAAAGCTTACTTCCAAGACAACATTGTCATTGCAATACCTCACACGCGAGTTCCCGAATGGTCACGGCTTCTACCAGGACAACGATCCGAAGCACACCGCGTCAACAGCGCATATCCTTGAGCGCGGTATCAACTGGGTGAAGATGCCAGCAGAGTAAGTGCAGTAGACCGTGTCTCATTTTTTCTCCCACTGTTTTTACTGTGTACTGTATCTCTTAAACTAATTGTCCTTTTTTCCCAATGACAGATCGCCAGACTTCAATCCGATTGAAATGGTCTGGCATCAGCTGAAGGACCATATCCGGAAAGTGGCGAAACCCTCCAAAAAGGACGAGTTGTTGAAAGGCATAATGAGTTTTTGGAACGATGTACTCACCGTGGAAACCTGCAATAAATATAAGTACTGTGCAGTAGTATTGTAAGTACAGTATGATACAGGTAAGTATGGCACAGATTTTGTCTTTCCCAATAGTCAGAGTATACAGTACAGTAGTTACAGTTTTTTCTTTACAGAGAGAGCAGCACCAGCCATCAGGTTACATACAATTTTATTTAACAGTAGTCAGAGTATACAGTACAGTAGTTCCAGTATACAGTAGACTAGTTTGACAGTAGTACAGTAACTGCCTACTAACTGGTTATTTTTTTTCTTTTCAGAGAAAGCAGCACCAGCCATCTAAAGTAGTACTACATATCACACAATGCCATAATACAGTAAGCACATACAGTAACTGCACTAATTTTTTGTTTTCTTGTCGTTTCAGGAAAAAAGGGTGGCCTGGGGGGAGGTGGGGTGTTGTGTCCAGTCTAATCTGTTTGTACAGTCAAATGTACAGTATATAAACAGCAGTATTGATGTACACAAAACCTCTCCTCTCTCAATGAACTACTGTACTGTACACGGAATGAGGAACAAGATAACGACGGAAAAAATAATATTACTATGTACAGTATACTGTATATATATATATATCCAGTATACATATATTATACATTACAGTGTATATATATATTATTACATAATATTCTTATAAATGTGCATAATTCGTGTTTCTCCATGTTTTACAAATGTTTTCTAAATGTTTATCCAATTTCAATCTGCCAGAAGAACTTAATAAAGACTGCATTATGTATTATTCATGATTATTTTTATATTTGTATTTTTTTGTTCCTGATGAAAAAAATAAATATTTATTCACATTCCTGGTAATCATAATCATTGACAACAACCACACCCCTAACCCCACAGTATAAGTATGAATGTCAAAACAACATGAATCAGTTAATGTTTTTTTTTAACTCTCAATTCTCACAATGCTGTGCAAATCAGATTTACATTTCAAATTCGAGAAGGGATTTTCCAAAGCGTTACCATAAACAAAGCCTCAAAGGGTTGGGGGGGTGGGGTTGGGTGTGTCATGTGCAGTAATCAGCTAGCTCCCATCTCAAAGAGGCTTAGAGTACACGCAGGCGCAGTGAGGCGATTGACGCTCGGCTAGGGACGGATTAAAAACACAATGACTAACTTCAGAAAATGAATGACTCTGTGGAGGTGTCTGTCGAATGACTCTGTGGAGAGCGGGGGAGGGGGTTGGGTGACTCAAGCGCAGTAAGCAGCTAGCTCCCATCTCAAAGATTCTGTGGAGGTGTCTGTCGAGAAGAGTTTGTGTGTGCGTGGGGGAGGGATGAAGGATTAGTTGTGCTGCAGTTCAAAGAAATTACATACTGTAGAGTAGAGTACAGTAATTTCAAAAGGCAGTTCATCATAATAATTTGATCAATAAACCCCCAAATACAACCCCCAAATACAGAACATAAAAAGCAAGTCACTTTATCTCCCTGTGCCTCAGGCACCAAAACATACAGTAGATTGTGAGCTCCACGGGACAGGGAGGGACCTGTGCCTGCAAAATGTCTCTGGAAAGTGCTACGTATACTGTAACTAACAGCGCTCTACAAAAACATGCTATTATTATTATTATAATATCAGGGTGATGCTCGGTTCAAATCAAATTCGAGAAGGGATTTTCCAAAACGTTGCCGTAAACAAATCCTTAAAGCTCCCGTCTCAAAGAGAATTACACGCAGGCGCAGTGAGGCTTTGTACTGTACTGTAGCTCGGCTATGGACGGATTAAGAACACAATGGCAAGATTCAGAGAATTAATGACTCTGTGGAGAGGGGGGGGGTTGGGTGACTCATGCGCAGTAAGCAGCTAAGCAGCTAAATAGCTCCCATCTGAAAAAGGATCACACACAGGCGCAGTGAGGCTTTGAAGCTCGGCTATGGACGGATTAAGCACCAATGGCAAGATTCATAAAATTCAACGACTCTGTGGAGAGGGGGGGGGGTTGGTTGACTCATGCGCAGTAAGCAGCTAGCTCCCATCTCAAAGAGGCTTAGAGTACACACAGGCACAGTGAGGCGATTGACGCTCGGCTAGGGACAGATTAAAAACACAATGACTAACTTCAGAAAATGAATGACTCTTTGCAGGTGTCTGTCGAATGACTCTGTGGAGAGGGGGTTGGTTGGGTGACTCATGCGCAGTAAGCAGCTAAGCAGCTAAATAGCTCCCATCTGAACAAGGATTACACGCATGCACAGTGAGGCTTTGAAGCTCGGCTATGGATTCCAAAAATTAAAGACAGCCGCATGAAGTTCAAAGCTAAAGACATACTTTAATTTCAAAAGGCAGTTCATCATAATAATACACCCCCAAATACAGTACATAAAAAGCACACAAATCAACCATGTGCAGTCAAACGCACAGGGTCGCAGACAAAAGCTACAGTAAGATGGTTTTTGCATGCTTGTGGAGAAAAAAAAATTACAATAAAAAAAGATTTCTTAATTTTTTTTTGGTCACTCACTCAGGCAAGCAAGCAGTGGTGGGCGAAGTTACAGGTGCATGCACAGTAAATTCCTGCTGTCAAGCAGGAATGTGATTGAAACCAGACACACGTTCAAAGGAATGGTGTGGGAGAGATGTACTGCATTGCACAGAAGATAAGAAGTTGAAATACCCTGCAGTGCAGTTAATTATCCTGAGCGAGGGGAGAGCACTGTATATGCAGAAATCTGACACTGTTACAGTACTTTACACGCCTATGCGTTTCAACAATTTTCAAATGAGACATACTGTACAGCAGCACAGCACCGCAAATGCATATATAGTTTAAAGATGCAAATTTACAATTACTGCGCGCGCACACACAGACTGTGTACTGACGTAGGTTGAACCGCGAAGGTATTAGACTTCCAAGACAACAGCTCGCAAACGCCCCCCTGAGTTTTTACACTGCATTTCAGTTTTGCAGACAGCGAGAATAAAATGCTAATATCACGAGCGCGAAAATAACGCAGTTCACTCCGGGCAAAAACGACACAAACCGCACATAACTGGGATAATCTGAAAATCGCGGATCTAGCCGATTTAGACTAAAGGCGGTCGCCACTGTATGGGTCTATAGCTTTTACAATCAGCAGGGTCCTTCCCTTGTTTATGTATCACTGAGATAGATGCCTGGAGCATCTGACCCGGAATAGGGGCACCCTCCATAAATGAATTGAAGAGCTTCAGAAGGTGAGGAGCTAGAATGTTCTGAAATTTTTTATAATATAGATTGGAAAAGCCATCAGGGCCTGGGGCTTTGGATGGCTTCAGTGACTTCATTACCTCTAAAAGCTCCTCTAATATGAAGTCTTCCTGCAGCTTGTCCCTTTCCTCTCTGCGTAATCTAGGTAATTTTGCCCCCTCCAGAAATGTCTTCAGTCGCTTGTGAGTGGTCTTACTCTGGAAGACCTTCGCCCCATCCTATAGGGTCGCATAATATTCTTTGAATTCCTCCACTATTTTTTTGGGGTCAGAAGTGAGGTCACCATTCCTTGTCCGAATTGCCTGAATATGGAAGTTTTGGTCTCGCTCTTTGAGTTTATTGGCAAGCAGGGTATCTGGCTTGTTCGCTTTTTCAAAGAATTTCCGCTTGGACCAAGATATCTCCTTTTCAGCGTGGGAGGTCAGCAGCAAATTTAGCTTTGTTTTGGTATCAAGCAGCCTCTGTAGAGTCGATGCTTGTTTATTTTCTTTATGTAGGGCGGATAGGACGGCCACCTCAGACTGTAATTTTTTTATTTTAGTGTCCTTCTCCCTTTTTCGTCTGCTCGCCAACCCAATGAGTTCTCCGCGGAGAGTAGCCTTATGGGCCCCCCATAGGGTGGAATGTGAATCCACACTGCCGACGTTCTCTTGAAAGTATTCCCTGATTCTGTCCCCGCCTTCTGTTCGATCTCGGGGATTTTTAACAATAACTCATTGAGTTTCCAGTTCGCTCCTGGCCTGTCTAGCCTAAAATCTGTGCACCGCAGCTCGATTGGTGCATGATCTGACCATGAAATATCATGGATTCCCGTACGGGAGATCTGAGAAACCATTCTGTTCGAGACAAAGATGTAGTCTATCCTGCTGTATCTGTCATGTGGGTGCGAGTAGAAGGTGAAACCCCTCTCCCCTTGATGTTGTTCCCGCCAAAAATCTATGAGGTTGTTGGCCTTAAGCCATCTGGTCCATGCAGAACGAACGGTTCGTTGCTTACCACCTCCCGGGGTACACCTGTCCAAAACCGGGTCAAGCGTCTGGTTAAAATCTCCACCTGCCACCACACAGCCCTGGGCCAATTTACTAAGTAAGGAGAAGAATTTATCTAAAAAGGGTTCCGCTTGGTCGCTAGGGGCATAAACGTTTGCCAGCGTGATGCTTTGGCCTTGTTTGTCCCCCACTATAATTATGAACCTGCCATTCTTGTCTTTTTTTATGAGGTTAACATTTAACGGCAAGCAGTTGTGCACCAGAATTGCCACACCTCTCTGTTTTTTATTGGCAGAGGCAGAGAACCAGTGCGTGCACCTACTGTCAATAAACTTCGAGGAACTGGATTTGGAGAAATGTGTCTACTGCAACAGTATAATGTCGGGGTCATATCTTTTATAGTCGGTCATGGACACTCTGTTTATGCGGGCTATTGAAACCCTTCACGTTGTGCGATATAATTACAATGTCCTTACCCATTTATAAAAACCCAAACCTGAGCTTGATCAAGAGCTAATATAGCATGTATAGGTAACTTGTGCGAGGCTGTCTCCTGTGGACTGATCCACTGTCGATCTGTGCTTTCCGACTGCAGGGGGAAGAAATAAAGGAGCACACACAAGGGAAACAATGAGACACTGACAAAAAATCATGTAAATACAGATAAAGAACAACCGACGATTGGCTGGGGTCGACCCACTCCTTTCGCCGTATCTGCCCCTCCTGGGCATCCAGCCTGGGCGCAGTCCCAGATGATTTTCCTCCTGCTGCGAGATCCCATGTCTGCTGGCCCAGTGACGACTTTCCTGAGCCGCCTGGGTATAAACGCCCCAGTGCTCAGGTGGAGACCCATGACAACGGTGGGCAAGGACCCCGATCCTCCCCCCCTCTCTACAGAAACAAACAATAACTATGAAAGAACCACATTAAAGTATACGTACCCCTTCTACCCCCAACCCGCAGATGAGCCTCAACTGCCCCATAAATCGACCTTCCCTGCAGCATTTTAACCCCCTATAGCTTTCCAACTCTCCCCTGACTCCCGAATGTGCCCTCCCCCATCTTTGGCCCACATTAGGAAGATATCCCTCCTTTCGGGCTTGTAGATATAAATCGGCTCCCCTTCCCCTCCTCGGCACCTCTCTTTGTATCTGCCCCTGATCCTCATGCTCAGGCTGCATGGCCCTTTGCTGCTCACTCATCTGGCCCACCCACTCCTCTCTGCCCCACCCACTCCTCTCTAGCCCCTACTACTCTTCTCAGGTTCTTTTGCCTTTTCCTGCTGCTGCTAGCTAGTGACTGCAGCCTCCCTCTCCTAGCACCTCGCCTTGCCTGCTGATAAACCCAAGGTAGTCGGAGACCCCGACCGCTGCGTACATGCCCTCTCTGAGGTTCCCCGGGCCCCCTCTAAACCCCCTTACCTCCCTGCCCCGGTTCGTTGCCCGCTGTCCCAGGCTTGGGGTACTCCTGTGTCCTTCCGGCGCTGCGAACGGAGTCTCGCGAGAGCTCGGGGACCCCGGCACAGCTTGCTGATGTCTGCTGGAAGACCGATCCTGGCTCCTCCAAGATGGCTGCTTAGTCACTTTATGTGACGCATATCCGGATGCCGCCATTTTCTTGCAGGATGCCCGCGAAGATGGCCGCTCTCCCACTTGTTCTTCCCGCCACACAGCCTTCTTCATCTGTCGTCATCAGGTATGGCGTCCATGCCATTCGACACCGCCATCTTGCCCATCTGCGTTCCACCGACAGCGTCCATAATCTCCTCTGCTTCCGGACTAGGTAGGAATTATGCGATGTTGTATTTTGAGTTATATCTTTATTGCAGCGGGGTGACCAGAGGACAGGCAGCATCCTTATCTGCTTAAACCCACCCCTGTTATCTCGGGGCGATGCAAGATAGGGGGAACAAGCACTCGGGTGTCCAGAACAAGTTTTAATAACCGGAACATTTGTAACATAATGAACATGCCTAACCAACAGACAACAATGTCCATATCCCCCCGCTTAGTCCTCATCACTTTCTTCTACTCCGCGGTTCTCTCGTGACTTTCCCATCTTCTGCCATTCTGCCTCCGGCGCTTGTGCTCTCCGTGGGCCCGCCGGTGGACCCTCCTTCACTCCAAGCTGTGCAGGAAGTCATCGCCTTCATCGATCTCCTTCATGGAGATGGCCTTCCCGTTTTTAATTACCAGCAGGCCAAACGGGAAGGTCCATCTATAGCGAATCGCTTTTTCACGGAGGATTTTTGTGATGGGCTGCAGACGTCTTCTTCTGTTTAGGGTTACTGGGGAGAGGTCTTGGAAGATCTGTAGGGAGGCATCTTCAAAACGGCAGGCCCCCTCAGACTTCGTCTTCTGAAACACTGCCTCCCTGGTCCGAAAATAGTGGGGCTTAGCTATGACATCCCGCGGTTGCTCCGTCGCAACTGGCCTACTCCGCAGGGCTCGGTGGCAGCGGTCCATCAGGAGTTCCCCTTCTGGTATGTCTGGGAGAAGTGTTGCTAGCCAGCGGGACACAAATCCCTCCACATCCGTAACTGCTTCAGGGATGCCGCGGACCCTTATTTTATTGCGGCGATCCCTGTTTTCGGCATCCTCTTGCCGGTCAGCCAGTTCAGCAACTTGGGTTTGTAGGTACATAGATTTCTTGTCGGCTTTTTTTTATAGATTTAGTCGCGGCCGCCATCTTTACTTCCAGGGCTCCGGTTCTTTCACCAACCATTTGTACATCTTTACGGAGCTCCTGGATCTCTGCATGCAGGAGGGTTTTTAGATCTCTGCAGAGCCTATCGAAATCACATACTGTATGCGGACCGGCCGTTGTTCCGGGCCCTCCGCTGTATCCTCCTCCCTTTCTGAGTCAGAGCCTGCATTTGAAAGAGGCGCCATTTCTGCCTCCGCTGCTCGTGAGCTTTAGCAGTTTAAATATTTTCTCAAGTCTCCAGTGTTCTTTTTCTTTGAGCTCTGTGGTGCCATCCTTATTAGTTCACCTCCGTAAATAGGGCAGATCTGGGGTTATTAATCCACTTTTGAGTGGTTATTTCACAGCTTTATGATCGGCGGGGGACGGAGCTCAGGGCTTACACATCCAGCCACCTCACCATCGCTCATGCACCTTGATACAGCCTTTATTAACCAATATAGGACAGATGCTCCCACAGCTGCTGCATAGGGTCATCAAAGATTTTCCTCCTCGGGTCATGATATTCCAGGCACTGCTTTTCTCCACATTACAAGCTGCACACTCCGCCGTCGGAGGTGGAGGTGCCTTGATATTTATCAGTCCCCTTGTCTAGTTCTTTGGACCTTTTTGGTCATTATTATATTAAGAGGCGCTTCCGTTTGTTTGCTGATGTGCCGGGTGGAATAATTGTGAAGCAAGCTGCCTCCCATCTACCACCAATCCTGTGAGTCGTGAGAGCTGGTGACGTAGTATACGTCACGCGCTGTGTGTGGATCAGCTGATGTGAGGGATTTCCCCTCCCTTCTCCCCGGTGTAACCATGCTTGGACAGATCAACAGGCGGTCGGGAGAAGGAAACAAGCAGCCCTACCAGCATGAGGTTCATTCTCTCTCCCTCCGACGGCGTAGTGTGCAGCTGGTGATGTGAAACAAAGCAGTGCCTGGAAGATTGTGACCCGAGGAAGAAAATCCTTGATGACCCTATTCAGTAGCTGTGGGAGTGTCTGTCCTATATTGGTTAATATACCTACATGCTCATTTTATCTTTGATTTTGTACGTGCATATATTACCTCATTCATAAATTGTTATATTTTTATTTACTACACCATGAGGGTCCTGCGCTTTCTTCTTTTGTGACTGACATGTAAGTGCAGATCTCCCCAGATTGTGGAAATACTTAATTTTTTAAGTGAAACTTCTATGCTGGTACCTACCAAATGACAATTTCCCTGGGAGTAAATCGCCTTCATGTGAAGTGCAGACCCGGAAGTGACGTCACTGCTTTCAGAAGAGACCATAGTGAGTGTTGGCAGCACACAACAGTGCATGTGCAGACACCACCATAGTAACTTCACCAGAGTCTGTAAGGATCTGTGATGGCCTGTGTCACGCACCTCGCAGGGCAAGCTTACCACAGCCCGCAACCAGGTACCTCTCTGAGCCCTCTCTCCCAGGCATGTCCCGAGGCATTGCAGATCTCACCCATCGATCCTGTCTCAAGTGGTTGGAGGGACTGTCATCGGTGGCCGCCTCCAGCATCCACACCCATGATGGCAGCAGCGTGCAGCACGCAGTGTGCAGGCAGGGACTGCACGTGGGCGGCACGCGCAAGTAAACAGAGCTTGGCTTCTCTGCATCACACCATGGCTGCCAACTCCTCCTCCACCTATCACAGGACTACCTACTGCTGAACCCTCCTCCCTGCAGGCTTCCTATTGGTTCCTGGATATATATATGCTCAGCCAGCCCCTTGGCAAGATGGCTGAGCATATGACTTCATTCGTGCAAAGTGCTTACTGCAATCCCTGCCTCATGTTCTTGTTCTTTGTTCTTTGTATCAGTCTCTCTCCATGTCTGACCTTGGCTAGCATCTGGACTCCTGAATTCTCTACTCCTGATGACAACATTACCAACAACGATCATCACCTCTCCAATATCGACCACAGCAAGTAACTACGATGATCCACGCCTCTCCAACCCTGACCACGGCAAGTACCTACGACGATCCCGATTTCTCAAACCCTAACCCGGCTACCCACTACCACTCTACACTCCAGACATGCTCTCACTAGCATGTTCTCTAAAATTGAAAAATATATGGAACAAAACAATCAACGCATGGAGCTGCTGCAACAGACCGTGCAATATATCACTGACTGGACACAGACTCCTCCTCTTATCCCTGTCCCATCAGGGGCTTTGGTTCCTACCCTTACTTTAGTGTCCATGACCATGACTTCTGAACCAAGACTGCCTACACCCAATCACTATGGTGGTGACCTGCATGGGTGTCGGGGTTTTTTGAACCAATGTTTCATTCAATTCGAGTTAATGTCTTTTTGATTCATTTCTCAAAGATCCAAGGTGGCATACATTATTTCGCTACTTACCAATGACGCTTTGTCCTGGGCTTCACCCGTCTGGGAATGGAGATCGGATCTCACAGAGTTCCGCTGAGTGTTCGACACGCCTGGACTTGCAAGGTAACTGCTGCTTTCTTCTTGTTACACATCTCCCAGGGTAACGGTCTCGTCTCCCATATGCTCCCGAGTTCTGCACCATAGCCGCTGAGACCGGATGGAACAACGAGGCGCTGACAGCCTCCTTCTGGCAAGGTCTTTCTGAGTCCCAAAAGACGAGCTCGCTGCACAAGAACGTCCCACTGATCTCGAGGAACTCATCGCTCTATCTTTTCGGGTGGACCAGCGTTTGCAAGAGAGGAGATCCTAAAGAAGCCGGCACCGGCAAGGTACACCAAGATCCCACAGTTTCTACACAGGTACGACCAAACCGCCTCCATCAGATATCGAGGAACCCATGCAACTCAGTGGCAAAAAGCTGTCCTCCAGCGAGAAACAACACCAACGCAATGCTGAACTCTGCCTGTACTGTGGTAACTCTGGACACTAGGTACTTAATTGTCCCCAGAAATCGGGAAACGCCAAGTCCCAGTGAGGGTCAGGGGAGTCACACTGGGAACACTATCTACTTCCCCTACAAAAAAATGCCAAACTAGGATTCTAGTCCCCGTTACGCTAACCGGCGATAATTTCCACGTTACTGCACAGGCATTTCTGGATTCCGGGTCAGGGGGCAATTTTATTGATCAGGCATTCACCAAGACAAACAAAATTCCCCTCATTCCTGAGAAGTGCCCTATTGGCCTGGAAGCCATTGCCGGCCGCTACAACCAGAAGTTATCTCTCTTCACACCGTTCTCTTTCAATTAAAGACAGCAGAGGATCACACCGAGAGGATCCAGCTGGATGCCATCCATACCCCTTCGGTCGATGTGATCCTTGGTCTTCCTTGGCTCCAGTTAAACATCCAATATATTGACTGGACTGCCACAGAACCTTTTCAATGGAGTACTCATTGCACCAACAACTGTGGAGTTACCGACAAACAATTATGTGGGGTTTCTGTACCGGGAGCAGAGAAGATAAACCTACCTGAGGTCTACACAGAATTTTGGGACGTCTTTGATAAGGCACAATCTGAGGTACTACTGCCCCATCGATCATTCAATTGTTCCATCGACCTGTTGCCCGGTTCAGTGCCACCCAGAGGATGCTCCTATTCGCTCTCCCTCCCGGGTACCAAGGCCATGAGGGAATATATACAGGAGAACCTACAGAAGGGATTCATTCATGAATCCTCATTTCCCACAGGACCAGGGTTCTTCTTTGTAAAGAAGAAAGACGGATCCCATCGCCCCTGCATAGACTATCGAGGTCTCAACAAGATCACCATCAAGAATCAGTACTCTCTACCTCTGATCTCCGACCTCTTTGATTGACTACAGGGGGCTACCATCTTCACCAAACTGGATCTATGAGGAGCCTATAACTTGGTAAGAATCCACCGGGGCGACGAATGGAAGACGGCCTTCAACACTCGGGACAGACATTACGAGTACCTTGTTATACGATTCAGCCTTTGCAACGCTCCTGCCATATTCAAAGATTTCGTCAATTACATTTTCAGCGCCCTTCTCAACCAATATGTAGTAGTCTATCTGGACGATATACTGATCTTCTCCAAATCTATTCAGGAACATTCGGGTCATGTCATGCAGGTACTTCTCTGCCTGCGAGAGAACCATCTGTTCGCTAAACTGGAGAAGTGTCGGTTCCACCAAACTTCTACGGTCTTCTTGGGATACATAATCTCTGACACCGGTCTGACTATGGATCCAGCTAAGGTGAAATCGGTTCTGGATTGGCCCCGTCCCACAAACTTAAAATACATACAACGCTTCCTAGGATTCGCGAATTACTACCGCAGATTCATACAGAATTTCTCCTCTGCAGTAGCACCCATTATGGCTCACAAAAAAAGTGCGGATCCCGCCTCATGGTCTGCTGCCACTTTTCAAGTCTTCGACCACCTGAAGACCGGTTTCATCTCCCCACCCATCCTCATACACCAGGAACCCAACTTGCCTTTTACCTTAGAAGTAGACGCATATGACATTGGGGCCAGAGCTATTTTGTCTGAGAGAAAGACTCCTCAGGCCAGACTCCATCCATGCTCTTTTTTTTCAAAGAAGTTCTCGTCTGCCGAGAAGAATTATGATGTAGGTAACCGGGAACTCCAACCCCTCAAGTTGGCTTGAGATGGCACAGAGAACCCAATTACCATCTGACAAAAACCTGACTTACATAGAAGTTGCTCGGCACTTGGGGACTCGACAAGCTCGATGGTGACTTTTTTTTTCCCGTTTCAACTTTATTATTTCATACTTACCAGGTTTGAAGAATTTAAAGGCTGACGCATTCTCCCATAATTTTTTGGTGGAGGACAAGACGGAGGATCATCAGGAGACCATACTTATTCACCGCACCTGTCTATCGAGAGAGAAGATACTGGAATGGGGTCATTCTTCCAAATCGTCAGGACATCCAAGTACGAGGAGGACTATTGACTTTTTGGAACAGACCTTTTGGTGGCCAGACATGCAGAAAGATATCTAGAAATTTGTCGCTGCATGCTCTACATGTGCTCGTAATAAGACTCCCCGTAACAAACGGAAAAAAGTTATATATACTCCTGCGCACGGAATCAGTTAAAAAAGAACCCTAGTTCTTAGAGGTCAAGAGATTTCAAATGAGACCACACTCTAAATGTGTGCGGTACAAATATACTTTTAATAATATCAAAAACCTAATAGTTCTGAAAATAAAATACAAAAATATGAAATTATCCCAGCTGTGTGTAAAATAAACCAAATAAAACTTCATCAAAAAAATGCCCTAATAGGGACCTGTTAAAACAAACACTTGTTACTTGCAAAATGATTAAGCATACATATGTTGTATTTGCATATACATGGGTGTAACAGGGGAGTTATCCCTGTTCAGGTAATGTGCCTCTAATCCAGCAGTGTGGTGGTTAACTGCTGGTAGTCAATTAACAAATACCACCTGCCTGATTAGATTGCTTAGAAAAGCCTGTCTTTTGAGACAGGAAGTGAGACTCCTTAGCTCTTACCTGAGCTGAACTTGGAGACAAAGCAGAGATTGTCCCTTACTCTCACAACTTGTGAGACTGACATGGGGACAGACGTCTTGAGTCTACCGTACCAGAAGAGGCTGCTTGCAAGACACAGAGGAAACTTCTAAACCTAAATGCTGACAAATCCTGAAGAAAAGGTAGCAACCAGGAACAGAGAAGATTTTCCCTCCAAACCACAAGGAACAGATAAGACTTTCATTTATAAGACTTTTTTTATATCTGTTCATTTCATGCTATATGTTTGGGGCTGGGAGACATGCTTATCTAAAGGGAGTGGTGGATTGCATAGTATTTCACTAGAAATACTCCCAAGTGAATAGAAGCTTTGTTTACCCCTTGTTTGGATGGTTTCCTGATGTTAAGGAAACAGGCGCAATAAAAGCCTTATTTAATTTCACTATAACCAGACTCCCTTGCATACCTCTGTGAGCGTCCGCCTACAATGGGTAACAGTCTTAAAGATATTCTAATGTCCACCTTAGTATAACAGGTGCATCCACTTAGAACTACTTGTTAAAAAATCCAAAAATGATAAGTTCTTTAGTGTATATCACAGTGTTGGTGGAAACACTTTGAGGTTTGTTAATTTGATTGGTATAAGTGATATGGGGAATGGCAACACTGTGTGCTCTGTGTGCTTCTGGCATCTGTGATATTTGCTGGCTGGGCAAGAGGAAAGAGATGTCAAATAAGCCAAAGATCTCCTGAGGAGACTTTGTGCTCCCTGTTTTCAACCCTCACAGAATGAAGATGTATTCAGGTGTGTGTTAGGCAAAACTGGTGAGTAGCCTTTCACCTAGAGCCTTCACAGCTCTTGACACATGAATCCCTGTCTCCGGTGATAGTGCAGATATGGGTGCTTTACCTCTTCACTTTGCCACTCCTAGCTTTAATATGCAGTTGCTGCCGGGATCTTGAGGGGTACTGCGACTCACTTGCTGTCTCACTTCCCCCTCCACTGCTCGGCCAGAGTGTTTATGGGACCGCAGTCTTCTCACACATACAGTCACACACATGCAAACATGCGCACACACACTTGCGCACGGGCGGGCACACAGACATGCAGAGACACACACAGAGAAACACACACGCAGAGACACACACACAGATACACACACACAGATACACACACAGACACATTGACACACAGACACAAACACACAGAGACACTGAGAAAAACACACATAGAGACACACACACACAACCAGACACACACAGAGAAACACACACGAGAAATTCAAAGTTAGTATAAATATAGAAGTGCAATAGCTAAAACAGGATGTGTGCCAAGCATCAAGTTCTAAGTCCAACTTCTTTGCGTTTTGTCACTGAAATTGTGTTCTGATTTTTAATTTAAAAAATCATCAACAAATACAATTTCTGTGACAAAACAGTGACAAAAGACAAAGAAGTTTCACTTAAAATGTGCGTGCTCGGCACACACATAATTTTTTTTTCAACATATATGTTTCTTTCCATTTCAATGTGCGCTGATTTTTCTTCAACAGAATATTTCAGATGTATATTGAAGCATTTCAATCTTCACACATTGGGGGCTATGCACTAAGCTCCGAGTTTCGCGCCTGGCTGAAAAAAATTAGCACGTTCGTTAAAAAATGAAGCCGGCGGCGCGATTGACTAAGGCCCTGAGCCCATTTTCTATCGGACGTGCCCAAAACTGGCTTATCGTGCGTGCAAGCTTTTTTCCCTCTTCTAGCGCACTGAAACTTCCCGTACGCTACCTGATAGAAAAAAAGCCGCATGTAACATTTGCATGGAGATTTGCCATCTCCATGCAAGGCTGTTACAGGCGATCGTACACTAAATAAATAAATTTTAATACTAGTGTACATGAGTAGGGGGTCTCAGGACCTGAACCGCATTGGTTTCAGGTCCAAGGACCCCTGCTTCAGGAGATACAGGCCCCGTTATGGGGTGCCGGTATCCCCTGCACTTTAAAGCTCCCGCGTCACGTGACCGGGACATTTAAATTCTGCAGGGGATACCGGCACCCCATAAAGGGGCCTGTATCTCCTGAAGTAGAGGGTCCCTGAGGCTGAAACCAATGCAGTTCAGCTCAGAAGACCCCATGCTCCCGCACACTATTATTAAAATTTACATTAATGCAGCATCATTACCTTAGCGGATAGCAATGAAGGGGTTAAGGCACATTAGCATGTTTATTGGGGACAATTGCCCCCAATAAACAACACACATCCCCCCGCCCCCTAACACATACAGTACTGTAATGGGCAAAATTACTATTATCCACATATGGATAATAATGCATTTGCCATTTTAAATACATATAAATTACAATAAATACAGGCAATATATATGACACTTACCATTTACAGGCAGCCACGATGAAGGCCGTCTTCATCCTCATCTTCATGCTGCCCATGCCACTCCGGTGCTGCAAAACATGCACAACAATCACAATAGCCAATGTAATGTCCCCTAACCCCTTAATCACCATAGCGGTAATTAACCGCTACAGGCATTAAGAGGTTAATCCACCCTCACCCACCACTAGGGAGGCCTACATACCCACCCCCACTAACCCCCCACCCCGTGAGGCCTAACCACCCTCACCCACTACCCAGACCGGGGGCCTACCCACATACCCTTGGGGCCAATACCCCCTCCCCCCACCCCCAGTACCCACAATAAAAACAATACACAGCCCCACAATAAACATCATTCTATTTATTAAATACATTACCCACCCCCTGTGCCCCCCCATAATTACATGATTTATCCTTTTACATACAGGGTTCATACCCCCAGCCCCACGCGAGTCCCCGGTGGGCCCGGCGGGTCACCTGACAGGCCTGCAGGGTACCAACAACTTGTTTCATACAGTTCTGGAGGCCTGTTGGTGGGTCCCGCCAGGTGCAATGGCCCACCAGGTGGTCTCCGTGGGTCACCGTGGGCCACAACTGGGTCCCCACGGTAGGCCCGCGGATGTCTGGGAGCCCCAGGTCAGACCCACAGGTGTCTGAGGGGCCTCGGATGGTTCCCACAGGGGTCTGGGGACACACGGGTGCTCACTACGGGTCCGTGGTGCCCCCAATGCTCAAAGTTCTAGATCGCAGGGAGGCATATTGGATATTTATGCTTCAAACAAGAACCCCCTGCGGTCTGAACATTGAGTGGAACCTTAGCCATTTCCTCAAATATTAGAAGAGGGGGAGTAGTTTTTTGATTCTGTGAAGGCCTCACTGTTTCTTTACCTCATGTACTGTTTCTTTACCTCATGTACTGTTTCTTTACCTCATGTACTGTTTACTGATAAATTGATTTGGATCTTAGATTTGTAGATGGTCCACACTACAGAATGTCATACGATTACGGTGCTTAATTGAATTTTGTTTAATGAATATTGATATAATAAGCAAGTATTATTGTTGATTCATCTTTTCACATTTTCTTTACCCCATGGAGATTTCATTAGATGATTTTTATTCGATCGATTATTGTTATTTAGGGTTATTCAGTTTTATTTTTGTGGATAATTAAATTATGTCTGTTGTCTATTTTATACTAACTGTGTGGTCACTAAAAAGTTTTTGTACTTAGTGACACTGTTTTAACATTCTGTATTGTTCGCTAGGAAATATGGAGCAATTTAAGTCAAATACCCAATAGTTACTGTGTTAGTTGCTATTATTATGACACAGCAGCCTTTTGTTTAAATTATACATTTATATTTGGTTGTAGATAGGTTGCAGCTAGCCTGCTCAGTTTACTATGCATTGTTGGCATTTCACGCCTGCCTGTGGCATCGCGTGGAGTCCCGGAGGGTGGGCGTGCCTTCCGATCAGCCGGCCTCCTCATTGGTTGGTCGGCGGCGTGCTTGGACCAATCGGGGCTCTTGGTGACGTCACGGGGGCGGGACTTACTGCTCGTTCACAAGCCTGATATCGGCTGTCTTACCCTGTGTTAGCAGGCGCGTGGCGGCACGGAGTTGGCGCTTTCTTACCCTCAGGCCTTTGGACCTGGAGCGGTGGCGCTCGATATGACGTCACGCGCACAGGCCTTCGGACCTGGAGCGGTGGCGCTCGATATGATGTCACGCGCATGCGCATTAGGGAGCGACCCGATTTAAACAGGTATGTGATATTATAGATGATTAGATGAGGGGTATATAAGACACTTAATTGCTCCATATACCAGACTCCTTGATAAAGGACCTACCGGTCCACACCCACCCCCCCCAAATACATAAAAATCACACAAATCATGTGCAGTCAAACGCACAGTGTCACAGTCAAAGCTACAGCACCGATTGAATATCGTAATATCTAGATGGTTTAGCAGGCACATGTTGAGAAAATAAAAATAATAAATGGTTTTTTTTTTGGTCACTCTTGAACTTATACAGTACACGCAGGAATGTGATGACAGGAATGTGACTGAAGACAGAAAGTCATCCATTAAAAGGAATGGTGTGGGAGAGGTGTACTGTAGATAAGATAAGAAGTTGAAATACAGTACTGCAGTGCATTACATTTGCCTGTGTCTGTTCGGGGGCGAGCGAGGGGAGAGCGCTGTGTACGCCGAAATGTGATACTGTTACAGTACACGCCTATGCATTTCAACAATGTTCAAATGAGACATACAGTACTGTATGCATGTATATATATGCAAATTTACAATTACTGCGCACGCACACACAGACTGTGTACTAACGTAGGTTGAACTGCTACAGTATTAGACTTTAAAGACAACAGCTCGCGATTGCCCATCTGAGTTTTTAGACGGTATTGCAGTATTGCAGACAGCGCTAATAATATGCTAATAATACGACCGCTAAAATACCGGAATATATTCCGGAAAAAAAGAAAATATACTGCAGCTGCCCGCGGTTATCAGAGTTATGCCGCTACGGCCGCATTAGGATAAAGGGGGTGCAGCTGTAGATTACTGGCTGAACCATCATTATTATTCAGTTGACTTGCAATACCATCCTTGATATATTACTTTTTCAAAGCTAGCTTTCTGATGTATTTATTTACATCTATGTATAATTGAAAGCTGTTCAGCCCACACACTGGCGCAAAGGAAAGCCCTTATTAGTGTGTTGGTGAACAGGTTAGAGAAAGCTTTACAGGCTTTATCTTCACCTATTAACCATACATCCCACTTTGAGGATATAGCCCTTCATGTGGCATCTACTTAAAGTTTGAGTAATATATAAATGGATCATCAAGTCTGCATAAAGAAATCATTCTAATTCCTATCAACATATTGCATCATTTGGCTCTATATACGGGACTAAAAGTCACAGATACGTGAAATAAATCCTGTTCAAATTCCTGTCGCACTGATCCTGGGACCACCTAGTCCAATTTCTCTTTGTAAAGTGATTCTAGCAGCAGTGTTTAGGATAGATTGAGAAGCAGATGAGAGGCAGGAAAGCCGTATAGTAGAAGGTTACAATGTAGAAGGGGGCATGAGAGCCAGGCTTGAGAGAAAATATGAGGAGCTCCATCTTTGACATGTTAAGTTTGAGTCAGCAGTGGGATATCTAGGATGATATAGCGGAGAGACATTCAGAGCCTTTGGTCTGTACAGCAGCTGTAAGGTCAGGGGTTGAAAAGTTATTTTGTGTGTCATCTGTATGGAGGTGATATTTGAACCAAAGATATGTGATAAGGTAACCTATAGAGAGTGTGTAAAGAAAAAAGAGAACAGGTCCCAGGAGATACCCGTGAGATACACCCAAAGAGTGATCGAAAGAGGCTGTGTTAGCAAAAGTTTAATGGGAGAGGTAATTGGAAATCCAGGATAAAGCTCTGTTATGGATACAAAGAGTAGGGAGAATGTAAAGGAAAAGAGGGTGGTCCACATGAGCAGAGTGTAATGACCTTTGTCTTTGGTAGCATGGACGTCATTAGTTAGTGAGTGAGGGATGTTTCGATAGAGTAAGCAGGGCGAGAAGTGAGAGAGAGAAAATTAGATGAGAAGATGAGGAAAAGGTGAAATGAAGAAATCAGAGAGAGAACTTTATTGTGAAAACCAGGTCTAGGTATTGGTCCTTGTGGGTGCTGGCTGCAGTCCATTGGTGAAGGTCAAAATAAGAGGTTAGAGAGAGAGAAAGCGGGAATCCCAAGGAGAGAGGAGTCATCAATATGTGTCACGGTTGTGCTCGCCACAAACTCGGGTTGGACCGCGTGGCTGAGGTAGGGTTGTAAAAGCACCGACCTTAAACCTCGCAGGCTGATCCGGATTGCGCAGTTTCATATTCGTACGTAGCAGATCAGGAGGAGGAGAAACAGCATCTCGTTGGGCAAAGCCAAGGTCAGGACAGGAACATCAGTGGTAAACGTTGTTCAGCAGGAGTTCGGCAACAGGTAGTCAGGGGGGCCCCGTTTCAGCTATACGAGCGCGGGTATGACTCTCGGCGTGCGGCGACCCATGACCCTTGTACTGGTCTCAGGAGGTGGTAGGCAGACCAGAGTAGCACACCGCCTAGCTGCACGGTTAAACCAGTGCGACGGCGACAGAGATCTGAGCGGCTAGGGAATCCTCTGTAAGCGCGCAGGAACCGAGACCGGCCTCTCTAGATTAGGAAAGAGTAGGCCCCAGGAACCAGGAAGCTGTAGATCACAGGGAAACCTCTGCTTCAGTGAAAGAGAATCCAGGAGACTGAAGGACGCAGGGGCGAAACCTCCGCTTCAGTGCAGGAATCCAGGAGGCTGAAGGACGCAGGGCGAAACTCTCTGCTTCAGCACAGGGAGAACAGGAAGCTGACAGACGCATGGGACGAAACCTCTGCTTCAGCACAGGAGAACAGGAAGCTGAAGGACGCAAGGGAAACTCCGCTTCAGCACAAGAGAACAAGCAAGAGCTTGTGGCAGACAGTGGTGACATCCGGTAAGGCTATGCTCGGCAAGGAGCATATGGGAAAGCAGTACTTAAAGGCCAGCGGCCAATCCCCAGCGGGGGTGTGAAGGTACTGCTCCATGAGTGAATGCAAGTCTAGGTGCAATGATAGGCTGCACAGCTGCAGTAGATACCAGAGGGAGTGTGTATAGCTTTGGTGAGTGAATCCAGGCTACAGCAAATCAGGAGAGCTGTTCCAGAACTGCCCGGTCTGCAAGGTAAGGCAACCAGTAAACCGCGGAGCGGATTCCTGACAGTATCCCCCTTTCAGTGGACCTCCGGGCGAACATGCAGCACCGCGGTTGAGACTCGGCCTGCGGTAGAGGGAGGACATTGTAGCTGCGTGGAACCGTGGTGCTGCTGACGGATTCGATGGGTTGTCTAGAGTTCTGAGTGGTCGTGGGTCGACACGCTCGTGTTAGCTCAGTGTCCACCCCCACCCTCGGTGAGAACTGCGGCCAGACAGGGCCATCCGATGGTCTTGGGGACATTGAGTTGTTCCTAAAATCCTTAGTGGAAAGGACATCCGTAAACGAGCAGTCCTTTGGTGGTACAGTTCTAGGATATGGAGATAGATGGAAGAAACACCTTGTACATGGCTCGCCTCCAAAATGTCTTGGAAATCCAGGGCTGTGAAGAACCAGAGAGTTCCAGAGCAGAACGGCGAAAACCCCCACTGAAAGCCCAGTCTTAATAAAGGAATCGGAATCTAGATCAGTGGCCCTGATAGTTGATCGAATACACCAGGCAAACTTTGTAACCGAAAAAGTCTGGCTGACCACTGCATGTTGGACGTGCGCAGAATTTTTCCTCTAGAAGGCTCCCAGGTAATGGTTAGTAAGGGTATAGGCTGGTTGGAAGCTTCTCCTGGTAATGGTATGGAAGGTGACAAGGCAAGCAGTAAACCAGGCAATAGGACCCGAAATCTTGGGATACGTACAGAGTATTTCCAACTGAGAGGAAATAACAGGGGCAACCGAAAATTCTGAGGGACAAAACCATGGTTTTAGCAGAAGCAGAGAAGCACAACACAGTAGAGCTCTCCAATACCTGGGAAATCTTCATTGGAAGATAGTATTGTCAGTGAATCAGGAATAGACCCTTGGAATTTTAATATCAGGAGCTTGAAAAGGCAGAGCCAGGGTAGTGGCGGGAGGGAAGGCTAACATCAGAAGCTGAAGTCTGTACCTCAGTGACAGAGACCTGAGAATCAACAAGCAGCAAGTATGAACTATGAAACTCTTAATGACAGTCACTTAGGAGTACAGGGAGTCTTTTCCGAAACGCAATGGCCCTAACCCCAGGGGTACCTAACCTGACAAAAACAGGAATAGTGGTTTGTTCTAGTGCAAAATCTCTGATCCCAAAACCCTAACCGATAGTGAGGGTTTGTATGGGTTTGATTAGGAAAAAATCAGATGTATAGATAAGTGACTTAGAACAATTACTGAGGTTCTAGATTTGCTGGACATGTGAGAAAAAATACCCTTTAAGACAGGAGCTTTAATTTCTTCCCAAGTAACCCCATGTTTGCTGGGGCATATTTAGACACAGTACGAGGGACTGGGTTTCATCAAGCAAGGCAGGACAGCTAAATAGCTCAGATTTAAACCCCAAGACTTGTTAATATATGCATGATAACCTCGACAGTACTAAGGGAGTGACTACAGTATGCTGAACCCGAGGATTAGCCTGGACGAGAGAAATCAGGGGGACCCCAGCCAGGATAACCAGAGGATGTGTGGAGAAATTCAGAATCTGAAGGAGATCATTACCTCTCAGAGTCTCAGGGCCAGTAAGACACAATTCGCGAGATGGGGAAACAGTGTGCAGGCTTCTTACTAGTATACAGTACCGCACACTTTTATTGAAGTGTGGTCGGGTACCGCAAAGCCGGAAATCTCCCGCTTGCTAGTGGCCGCCCCTCGGCGTGCGCGCGTCATAGACGCGCGGGTCACGCGTTTCATCGGGAGCCGTGCGCCCCCTGCACGCGTGTCCAGGGCTCCCCGAGGAGCCCTGGTTTCGCGATCGCGGGACAGCGGCAGGGGGTCCGGGACACGGCGGACCTGGCAGCGTAGGGAGAGCGCCCCGATCGGAGGGCGCTCTCTCGCTGCTTCGGCGCGCGCTCGTCACACTCGGCGCGCGCAGGCTACTGCTGCGCACAGAACTGGCAAATGCTCGAATAACTGTGCGCCAGCAGTATATGAAAAGCGTCACTTTTGAGAAGAAAGAAGTCCGTGTTGTCAGCAAACATTCCTGGGAACACAACATGAACCCCCGGAGAGACACAGACTACTGTATGTCTTTTTAATCCTAAACTTAGAGAGGAGGAAACACAGACAGTACACGGGGGTTAACCTAACTGTACTGGTCTCTGAAGTAAGGTATTTGGAAGGATTGTCTGGGAAACCAGAATGACTGCAGATTCCACAATGTGGGACTATGCGCTGAAGCAGGGACCACCGCTCTCTGGGGCACAGCTGTTCAGTGAAAATACCCAGGAGGAGAGAATCCTGCGACCAAGCTTAGGGAAAATGCTGACATCCTGAATATCATTTTTACAGGAACCGAGAACTTTAGCTGAAGTCTCCGGAGGCGAGCTCGCGGAAATTTGAGCTGAAGCAGGGGATTTATAGCAAAGAATTTCTAAGAACCTGTAAGGTTAGGGGAGTCCTTCAATGCAACCTCTGCGTCTGACTTGTTGGACTCACTTCTCTGAAGCTAAATGAAGGCATTAACTTGGAGGCAGCAGAATTTACAGGGGTTAATTCAGACCATACCCTGGAGTAGACATAGGGAGACTTCTCTCTGAATTGGGGAGACAAGGGTTTCTCCTTCTGGAGCTAGAGCCCGTGACCATGGCTGACAAGAACAGGATTTACCAAAGGAAACTCAGAGAGCTGACCCACAGGGTGTTAATACAGAATTGACCCTGGAAACAGAACTTAGGGATTCTTTCTCTGACGGGAAGCTCACAGGCCTGATTGGCTGGGGTTACAATAGACATATCATTGGAACGAGGAACCCGGCAAACCATCAGGGTAGGGAACCTGTGGTAGTTACTATGTTGGGAGCAATCAAGTGGGCCGTTTTTTTTGTCATTTCCTGGAGAGGGAGGTATGTCCCCAGGTTTTAGCACAGGACATGCAGCAGAGCGGGACGCCAAGCGTCAGCGCAGCTGGCAAGGAGGGAATCCTGTTTTCTTATGCAAATGTCCAATGTTATGGAAAGTATACAGAGTATTTTATGTTTTTTGTGAGTGAGTCAACATGAGGAGAGGGTCCTCTGGTACTACGTGAATGTCCAATGATAGAGCAGGGCATGAGTGTTATTACGGCGTTGCCCAGTTTCACAGGGTTCACATTATCCCAGGATAAAGGGGAATCAGGAAGTAAAGACGGCGGCCAGAACTGTTTTATCCTTGAGGCAGTAAGCCTTCATAATGAGTCCTTACGGCATTTGTTTTTGCAAAGGGGTTAACATTCAAACATAAACGGATCTTCCATCCGAGGTAGTTTTATTCGCATAGGTACTGGGGACTGGTCTGCAGGCCGGGACAGGAGTTTCAGACAGAATCTTACCAACCCTCACCACAGGACGGTCCGAGTTGTGGGGCCGAGCTACTGTCACGGTTGTGCTCGCCACAAACTCGTGTCGGACCGCGTGGCTGAGGTAGAGTTGTAAAAAGCACCGACCTTAAACCTCGCAGGCTATCCGGATTGCGCAGTTATAGTCGTACGTACACAGATCAGAGAGAGGAAGACACATCAGCGTTGGCAAGCCAGTCAGGTCAGGGACATCAGGGTAAACGTTGTTCAAGCAGGAGTTCGGCAACAGTAGTCAGGGGGGCCCCGTTTCAGCTTATGAGCGCGGGTATGACTCTGCGCGTGCGGCGACCATGACCCATTGTACTGGTCTCAGGAGGTGGTAGGCAGACCAAGTAGCACAACCGCCTAGCTGCACGGTTAAAACCAGTTGCGATGGCGCAAGAGTCCTGACGGGCTAGTGATCCTCTGTAGCAGCGCGGAACCAGGACACGGCCTCTCTAGTATTAGGGAAGATAGGCCCCCAGACCAGGAAGCTGTATATACACGGGAAACCTCCGCTTCAGTGCCAGGAATTCCAGGAGACTGAGACGCAGGGCGAAACCTCCGCTCAGCACGTAGGAACAGGAATAAGCTGTACGAACGTCAGGACGTAAACCTCTGCTTCAAGCACATGAGAACAGGAAGCTGAAGGAACGCAAGGAAACCTCCCTTCTCAGCACAGAGAACAAGCAGAGCTTGTGACATAGACATGTTGGTGACATCCGTAAGGGCCTATTCTCGGCAAGTGAGCATTATGGGAAAGCGTACTTAAAGTCCAGCGGGCACATTCCCAGCGGGTGTGGAAGGACTGCTCCATTAGTGAATGCAGTCTAGTTGCAATGATAGGCTTCCACTCGTGCAGTAGATACCAAGGAGTGTGTATAGCTTTGGTAGTGAATCCCAGGCTACAGCCAAACATACAGGAGACTGTTTCCCGAACTGCACCGGTCTGCAAGTGTAGGCAACCAGTTAAACCGCGGAGCGGGATTTCTGACAATCATGGCAGTTTTAATTAATCCAAGGGAGAGAACAGGGGAGACCTGAGGTGAGAAAGAGAAGGAATACAGCATTCAAAGTGAAAGAGAACGACAACGGGGGATGAGTAGAGGTAGGCTGGGGCAATAGTGACCCGCATGTGTAAGAGAGAATAAAAAATTGGACGTGTGACCTCAAAGGAAAAAAAGATGAGGGAGGCTATATGAAGGTTCGGTGGGAGAGGATCACACGCCCTCCACACCCCCCGTGCCATTCAGGCAGCGCTGGCCGCTATGGGGAGAAAGAACAGGCACCATAATATAAGGGAAGCTTTCCAGTGCAAAGTCAGACTGGTGAGCTAAGCTCGGTTATAGCAGCAACGGAGCAAGAAGGAGAGAAAAATAGAAATTCAACAGAACTTGTCATAAAGTTGCAAGTCATTTTTTTTCAAAGGGCAACTGAAAAAGGGAAGGGAAGCACGTTAACAGGAATGGGTTATGTGTCCCGAATCGAACAGACATCATATCTAATAACCGGCGGCCCAGATTAACAGACTAGATCTAGTAAAACCCTGAATGAGTTTATTTCCTATGAGCAACAGAACTACATCAACCAAATAACATTACAGAAATATTTACACTTACTGGGGTTGGCAAGAGGAGATATTCACCGAATAGCAGCTTCCTTAGTTGTTTAGGTCCAAACAGCAGACATGCACAGGAATAAAAGGGTGCAAGCAAATATATGATGCATGGCCTCCCATCCTAACATAGCAGTCAGTTATTGGTGAACATTATCTTGTCCCATCACTGGTTTGCCATGGTAACGCAAGAACACCGGGTTAACCGGCGCCCCTCATTAATCAACCCCCTTCCCCTGTAGCTCACCTTGCAAGCCATTTATAAAAAACTATGACCATGATGCCTTCTTTGCCATCCTGTCTACAAAAAATGCTTATTGTGCAGGGGTGTTTCATGTCGGCTGTTACGTTGACAGGTCACACATGGTTAGTACTATCTGTGAGATCGTGGCTGCATATGCCATTGAGGCGAGTCACCACCTACATTGTGTAGCAAGTTTTTTTCTCACCTCTGAGGAACTTCTCCACCACAAAGCCTTTCAATTAGCCTCCTTTGATTGTTACCATTACATATCAAAGGCGGCCATTGGCAAGCTTCCAATCTTATATCCAAAGTTATAGTAAAAACACGATAACTCAGACGATAGTTTCCGCATATATAATCAGATTAACATTGGTTATCACCTGTTTTCTGTTGCATAGAAAGCATACACAACTTTCAGCCTTTGTACACAATACAGTACGAGATATGGTTCTATGGGTTTTACAATTGTGACAATACACAGTAACCCCTCGCTCCACTTTAAAAATCATACATACAATTGAATTCTGCTGAAGTGGGGGAATGCTGACCAACATATACACAGTCTCTTAACCCCTCATACCAATCATGATACAGGATTATACATACACACCAGTACTGCTGGGACATTACATCTAAGACCTGGGAAACAATTTGACTGAAGCGGGAAACTGCAATCACATATACACAATATGTTAACACCTTCCCTCCCGACAGGATTTTAATACCACAACTAGTAATAAACACAGACTGCTGGGAAATACATCTAAGACCTGGGCCATTCTGCTTGACGCACGGGGGATGCAGATCAACCATATACACACACGATCCATTAACCCCCCATACCCGATCATGACCACGTGAGGTTAGAGGGTTAACAACCAGAGAGGTAGAATAAGTATTGTGAGAGTGCACTTTTTGATTGCTACAAAAATTTGAACTTTGATCGGCTCCCAGGGATCAAATGGCTAGTCCCAACAATTTGAGGACATGCTATTTTAGAACTGAAACAACAGTATATAATACAACTCAATACACAATTCAATCCATGAAAGACCATCATGTACTTACCTTTACAGCATGTGACACTGGCTGGACTATCTGGAATTAAACTGATGACTGACAGTGACACTGAATTTATTGAATAACAAGTTTTTAATACAGTAATTTATTAATTTTGCATTATTTTAATCCTTGTTTTTACCATCCTTTTTTTTGGCAGGTTTGGTCAGGCTGAATTAACATCAATATCTTTGTCATGTTGGAAACACATGAAGGCCCCGATTACTATTAGGTAATGTAATTCATGCATCTGTTTCTTCTCTCCAAGTTACATCTCACAATTATTTAAACATTTGACATGTAAAAAGAGACAGCCAAAAAAAAAAATAAGCGATGAGTGTTGGTTAAGAAATTGTATTTACGTATTTGAAAAAAGTATTGCATTATTTTAGTCATTTTGTAATGCCCTTGTTTTAATAATTTTTTCACAGGTTTTGCAGAGTAATCATATCATACACCCTGTTGTGCAGGAAAAACTCTAGCGATACAGAAGTAAGTGTAGTAATTCATGCATATACTGTATTACTGACTCTAAATAATATACTCCATATTAGTTAACTATTTGGACCTGTAAAAGAGACAGCAGAAGAAGTCATTTGTTCCAGAGAGGCTGATCAATGTCAACACTTTGTTCGTATAGAAACACATACAACGATAATGGATAATAAGGTAATGTATGGTTCCAGTTCATGTGGCAATACCTTCTGCACAGCCATTCCCATCATTTTCGTAATGTTCAGGTCCGCTTGCCACCGGAAATGAACGACATGCATATGGTTTTCATAGATTGTTCCATGCAACAACGCTGATTCAAGAAATCCATAGACTTTCGCATGCAATTTTCATAAGGTCCACTGTAACAACACCGGACCAGGTTTTATTGTATGAACGTGTTCCATTCAGTGTATTTCATGCAGTCTATTCTTTCTCCTTGGTTATTAAAAATACAATCATCAATTATTTTAGAATTGAAAGTGTACAAGAGAGCACGAAAGATGTCGTTTTGAAGACGATATATTATATTGCAAGAAGATTATATTTTTTGTAAAAATTTGAAGAAGTTGTTTTATTTCACAATTCTTTTTTTATCTAGTCTTGAACTGTCATTTAGTGTCTCTAATAAAAAGTATCATCTTTTAAAAATATTTGTAGTCACCTGAAGTTTTTAGAAGAGTAGTGATGGTAATAACATGATTAGTTTTCCTACGCAATAAAATGAAACGGGAATAAGGAATGGGTTACTTTGAATTTAGATTAGAAGACAACCCACTTGCACACTACATACTATCATCACTGCCCTATTATTACGTGCAGAGTTACTATGCTGGGGGCCGCTAAACTCTACCATTTTTGGGGTTGCGGCTCATTTGGTCTCAATCGTGGTGGTTTCCCCATCTGCAAGACCGAATAACTGCTGGAATTTACACTTATCCATTCATCACGGTCCCAGGGACAGTAGTCTTCCTACCATCTGTAACTAACCCTACTCTAAATATTATATTACGGTAACTTTCCCTGTTATCCGGATGCCATTTCCGTTATCCGGGCCATATTCCGGTTATCAAGAAAGTACCCATGTTCAATCTACCAAACCAAAAGTTACCAGCAATTAATCCATTACCTGGTCCCCTCCCATATAACTACACCTAACGTTCTTCGCCTGCACAGCTCCGTTTCCTTTATCAGCTTCTACCGCTCGTATCAAACAGCGGCACTCGTAACACAAACTTCTGAACCTTTCTGTTGGTTGCCTCCATAACCTTATCACCAAGTCACTGTCTGCAACACTTTGATTTTTACTTTATCATGAATATGCATATCCTGTAATTTACATCGGCGTTTCCCCCTATTATGTAACGTGCCCCGGGCACAAGGCCAAGACTAACTGAGATAAATAAAACTCTTTTATCTAAAACTATCGCCAACTCCCGTAAACGAAAAAACCAAATGCGCTTGCACTCCCGTTAATCAGCTGATCAAAGGTAGGTCTATATAGGCTATTATACCTTTCGCCCCTTTCTACAGACTGAACAAACACTCCTGATTACCTATCCTATGCATAGTAGCGTATGTGCTAACTTATGCCTCTCCTCTCAAACAAATCCCTCCGACCCTAACGACCCCTATTAAGCCTCTTATATACCCGCGCCATACAAAACCCCTCAACCACCTATACATCTCCGTAAACCGCCTACCTCACCTACCGTACCTACCCATAACCTCTAGCCTTCTAGTACTTCTCCCTTAAAACCTCCGTCCCACCATGTCACCCACATTACCTCCACTACTCTAACCCCCCTATAACTCACCACTATTAAACCAAAGCCTTTACCCTCCCTCACCAATAAACTCACCACCCCCCTTCCCCTAGTATAACACCCTCGTCATCCGAGATTATCGACCAACAGGACAAGAAATTAAACTCGGAAGAAAAAACCAGATAGATACCCGCTAAAAATCCCGAATAGAAAAACCATGACCTACCATGATTCACAAGCAGCCTATTACGCGCAAAAGAGAGCGAGGAGGCCAAGTAATACAGACTCCTCTATTACCATTAAACCAACAAGAGGGGGGCGCACTCGACCCCAGTCATCCGTATAAACGACACATAACCTGCGAGCGAATTGACCAGAGCGAATAACCGGAAAAAAGGAAAGACATGCGTGAACCAGGATTGCGTGCGCCGTGTTAACGGAGTAACGATCGCATACCACTATATACACCCAGAGTAAATTCAACCACATCGGTGATCATACAAACGAGGAGTCCCTCACTACGACCAAACTCCCAAATATACTAACGCATATACCCAGAAAAACCATATAAACAGAAATGCGACCAATGCAGTATAACGCCCATAATAGGGGGGGAACGTCACATCACCAAGAGTAAGAACCGGATACCAATAATATAAAAACCCCATATAACACCAGAAAGAGAGGAGGCTGGGCCCTATATAACATCACTGCCAGATATGACGGGGAGGGGAGATGCCAGATGAAACCAGAAACTGACCGCGTAGGGTGACATCGACTGCCGTATGGTAACACCATAAATTCTAACCGCGGAAAGGGAGGGAGGGGGGGGGGGGAGGGGGAAAAAAAGGAAAAAAAGAATACCACAGGAGGACACTCGCAGCAGAGCCACTCCTCCTATTGTGAGCCTCCATATACCCTCTCCCTATCACTCGTCCCTATACTCCTCCTATTACCACCCCATACTAACCTCTCCCTATAACTCCTCCATTACCCCCCCCTGTCACCTACCCATTACCCCTCTCCCTATCCCCCTCCGGTCCTCCGCCTATTACCCCCTCCCCTCGCCTCCCCCCATCTCACCTCTCCCTCTAACGTCCTCCTCATTCCCACCCCACCCCCTTCCCCTCCCCTCTCGCCTCCCGCGCCTCCTCTTCACCCTAAATCCGCCGGCCGCCTTCTAACCTCAGTCCCTCATCCCTCCTCCTCTTCCCGGGTAATCACCGTACCCCATATACTCCTCCTATTACAACCATAATAACCTATCCTATAAGCTCCTCCTAGTAACCTACCCACCCATAAAAGCGTCCCTATAACTCTTATGTTATTTACGGCCCCAAATCACAACAGATGCAACAACACGGGGGTGAGTGGAATGCAGGTACTAAAACCCGTCCAGATAGACACAAGCCCGAACACGGCTCCTGGTTGCCCCTCATTGCTTTGCCCTCACGGACCCCACGCTGTATGTCAAGACTGTCGTAGACATGGTTGTGATCCTCCTAAGGTGTTATCCGTAACTTGCTATATATTCCAGCCTTTGCGGCGGTGGTCTTTCTCCTCCCTCTTCATTTTAAACCCACCAAAACATGAAAGCGCCGTTGACTGTCGCCTGTGCCTTCAACCAGTACTTTGCTACGTCTGCTGTCACACCACCGACAAAGTCTTTCACCGTAACCATGCAGGGGGGGGCAGACGATCGACGCCTCCCACACGGACTCGGTCGCACTCTCTGGGCCCCCTCCTCCTGCTCTTACAGCAGTAGCTGGGGCCGACTGAGGAGCTTTGGGTGTTGTGGTGTGTGAGTGTTTTAGAACCTCCGTGATCAGGCGTTTTCTGTAACCACGAAGCTTTTTCTTCTGTGCCCCTTGGACTTATCCGGCTCCAAATTGAAGGGCCTTCCCGCCACATGTAATGGTTCGGACTGGTGGCTTGGAGAATTGTTGGTTTGTGTTCAAAGGATAACAGACTGGTTGTCAAGTGGTCATCCTCTTCTGTGTTGTCTCAACTGGTGTGGAGTCGGCTCATTATTTTTAGCATCTCACACGGACTCCAGCGGATTTTTCAAGATCACATGCACATAATCCTGGCTGCTCCCTAATTTGGCTGGCAATTAATTTAGGAAAATTCTGCATTGTTATCCTTGGACTAATGCATTTATCGTTATTTTATATAGTGCTACAGTGTTCTTCCGCGCTTACCAAGGACAACACAGTAACATAGAATATAGGCCAATAACAACAAAACATTTCGACAACAGTAAAGGATAACCCCTCCCGCAAAGCTTACATCTACGTCCAATAACAACTGAGTCAGTTAGTTGCAATCTTTTGATCAAAAAAAGGATTCAGACAAACACGCGCCAACCACCCCATCATGTTAAAGCCTCCATTTCTGTAGGTGCTATACTACATATATAATGTATAGGTAGGTGCGATACTTGTAAATGAAAATAAAAAAATAATTCTAGGTATGTGCTTACTCAAATATATGAATGTACAGGTAGGTTTCATATTACGATATATAATATGTTCGGTGGTGCTATACTAAATATATAATGTATTAGGTAGGAAAACGGCGGATTTCCTTTGCTGTTTTCTGACTTTGTTGCCTATTGACTTAAAGCATGTCCTGTATTATATGTCTTTGGTCCAGTGCATAAGAACACGTTGAGCGGCTATATAACTAAGGTAATATGCATTAGCTTAGTCTCAACAGTTAGATTTCACTATTAATTGCCAGGCGCAGTTAAGCGCCAGGTTATGTGTAACAAAGTTTGAAAATCCCATTTTCCCTTTACAAATGTAATAAAAAAAATTAAAAAATTCTCAGATCTTCCTGAGTTTTTTCTTGACGTTGCGGTCTCTTCGTGATAATGTGGGAGAGATGTGCTCAGATGTTGGAGTTTGGTTCCTGTGGAACGTTGGCTCTCTTCTGCGTGAGAGATGTGCGCAGGTGGAGTTGGTTTCGTTCGCGGACTTTGGCGTCCCTTCTTGCATAGAGATGTGTGCGCAGGTGGAGTTTTGTTCCTGGGACTGTTGGCGTTCTCTGCGGAGAGATTGCCAGGTGGAGTTTTGTTCCTGGGACATTGGCGTCTCTCTGCGTGAGAGATTGTGCAGGTGAGTTTTTGTTCCTGGGGACGTTGGCGTCTCTGCTGAGAGATGTGGCGCAGGTGGAGTTTGTTCCTGGGACTGTTGGCGTCTCTGCGAGAGATGTGCGCAGGTGGAGTTTTGTTCCTGGGACCTTGCGTCTCTGCTTGAAGATGTGCGCAGGTGAGTTTGTTCCTGGGACGTGTGGCGTCTCTGCGTGAAGATGTTCGCAGGTGAGTTGTTCCTGGGCGTTGGCGTCTCTGCATGAGATGTGCGCAGGTGGAGTTTGTCCCTGGGACGTTGGCGTCTCTGCGTGAATGATGTGCAGCAGGTGGAGTTTGTTCCTGGACGTTGGCGTCTCTATCTGCGTTAGAGATGGTGCGCAGGTGGAGTTTTGTTCCTGGGACGGTTGCGTCTCTGCGTGAGAGATGTGCGCAGGATGTGGAGTTTGTTCTCTTCCTCTGGGAACTTGCTTCTTGCTTGAGAGATGTGCGCAGGTGTGAGTTTTTCTTTTCTCTGGACTTTGGCTCTCTGCTTGAGAGATTGCGCAGGTGGATGTTTGTTCTTGGACGTTGCGTCTTCTGCGTGAGAGATGTCGCGTAGATTTGTTCCTTGGGACTTTGGCGTCTCTGCCGTGAGAGATGTGCCCAGGTGGTTTTTCTTTTTCTTGCTTTTCTTGCTTTTTTGTTCCTGGGACATTGGCGTCTCTGCTGTTGAGAGATGTCGGCAGGTGTAGGATTTGTTCCTGGGACGTTGGCGTCTCTTGCATGAGATATGTGCTGCAGTGGTGGAGTTGTTTCCTGGGGACGTTGGCGTCTCTGCGTGAGAGATGTGCTGCAGTGGAGTTGTTCCTGGACGTTGGCGTTCGTTGCAGAGTAGTTTCGCAGGTTGGTGTTTCCTGGGACGTTGGCGTCTCTGCATGAGAGAGTTGTGCGCAGGTGGATTTTGTTCTGGGACTTGGCTTCTGTTGAGAGTGTGTCGTCAGGTGGAGTTGTTCCTGGGACGTTGGGCCGTCTCTGCGTGAGAGATGTGCTCCAGGTGATTTTGTTTTTCCTTGGACGTTGTGGCGTCTCTGCAGTGAGAGATGTGTCAGTGTAGTTTTGTTCCTGGACGTTGGCGTCGTCTCGTGCGAGATTGTGCGCAGGTGGAGTTTTCCCTGGGACTTGGCTTCTGTCTGTGAGAGATGTCGAGGTGGAGTTTGTTCCTGGGACGTTGGCGTCCTCTGCTTGAGGAGATGTGCGCAGTATTGAGTTT
Source organism: Ascaphus truei (assembly GCA_036426205.1). Classification (NCBI taxonomy): domain Eukaryota; kingdom Metazoa; phylum Chordata; class Amphibia; order Anura; family Ascaphidae; genus Ascaphus; species Ascaphus truei. Next base: position 99,698 of record WSYH01001540.1, read on the forward strand.
GTTCCTGGGACTTGGCGTCTCCTGCGTGAGAGATGTGCGCAGGTGGAGTTTGTTCCTGGTACGTTGCGTCTCGTTCGCGTGAGAGATGTGCGCAGGTGGAGTTTGTTCCTGGACGTTGGCTTCTCTGTGAGAGATGTGCGCAGGTGGAGTGTTTTCCTGGGACGTTGGCGTCTCCTCTGCTGGAGAGATGTGCGCAGGTGGAGTTTTTTCCTGGACGTTGGCGTTTGCATAAGCTGTTCTCAGGTGGGAAGTGTTTTTCCTGGGGACGTTGTCGTCTCTTCTCTGCCTGAGAGATGTGCGCAGTGGAGTTCCCTTTTCCTGGTGACGTTGTCGTCCTCTGCGTGATAGTGTGTGCAGGTGGAGTTTGTTCCTTTGGGACGTTGGGTCTCTTCTCTGCAGAGATGTTCGCAGGGAGTTTGTTCGCTGACGTTTGGCGTCTCTGCTGAATGAGATTGCGCAGGGGATTGGTTCTGGGACGTGTCGCTCTCTCCTCTGCGTGGAGATGTCGCAGGTGGATTTTGTTCCTATCCTTGGACTGTGGCGTCTCTGCGTGAGAGGATGTGCGCAGGTGAGTTTGTCCCTGGGACGTTGGCTATCTGCTGAGAGATGTGCGCAGGTGGAGTTGTCTGGGACGTTGGCGTCTCTGCATGAGAGATGTTTCGCAGGTGGAGTTGTTTCCTGGGACGTTGGCGTCTCGCTTGAGAGATGTGGGCAAGTGGAGTTTGTTCCTTCGGACGTTGGCGTCCTCTGCGTGAGAGATTGTGCGAGGTGAGTTTGTTCTTGGGACGTTGGCTCTCTCTCTGAGAGATGTGCGCAGGTGGGGGAAGTTTGTTTCCTCCTTGGGACGTTTGGGCGTCTCTCTGCGTGAGAATGATGTGGCATGCTGGTTTGTTCTTCCTGGACGTTGGCGTCTCTGGCGTGAGAATGTGCGCAGGGGAGTTGTTCCTGTGACGTTGCGTCTCTGCTATGAGAGATGTGCGCAGGTGGAGTTTGTTTCCTGGGACGTTGCGCTCTCTGCGTGAGAGATGTTCGCAGTGGAGTTTGTTTCTGGGACGTTTGGCGTCTCTGCTTTGAGAGATGTGCGCAGGTGGAGTTTGTTCCTGGGACGTTGGCGTCTCTCTGTGAAGATGTGCGTGCAGGTGGGTTTTGTTTTTGTCCTGGACGTTGGCGTCTCTTCTGCGTGAGAGATTGCGCCGGTGGAGTTTTGTTCCTGGGACGTTTGCGTCTCTGCTTGAGAGATGTGCGCAGGTGAGTTGTGTTCCTGGGACGTTGGCGTCTCTTGCTGAAGATGTGCGCAGGTGGAGTTTGTTCCTGGACTTTGCGTCCTGTCTGGGGAGAGATGTGCGCAGGTGGATTTTTCCTGGGAACTTTGCGTCTCTTGTTAGCGAGATTTTTGCTTGCAGGTGGATTTTCGTTCCTGGGACGTGGTCTCTTCTGCACTTGAAGAGTGTGCGCAGGTGGAGTTGGTGTTCCTGGGACGTTGGCGTCTCGTGCGTGGGAAGAATGTGCGCAGGTGGAGTTGTTTCCTGGGATACGGGTACTCTGCTGAGAGATGTGTGCAGGTGAGTTTGTCCTGGACGTGGCGTCTCTGCTGAGAGAATGTGTCGCAATGGTGGAGTTTCCTGTAGATTGGTCTCTGCTATGAGAGATGTGCGCAGGGGGTGTAGTTCGTGTCTTCCTGTGACGTGTCTTTCTGTCTCTTGCTGAGAGAGGTGTTCCAGGGGAGTGTGCTTTCTTGGGACGTTGGCGTCTCTGCGTGGATATGTGGCCAGGTTGAGATTTGTTTCCTTGGACGTTGGCTTCTCTGCATGAGAGATGTCGCGAGGGTGGAGTTTTTCCTGGGACTTGGCTGTCTGCTTGAGAGATGTGCGCAGGTGGGTTTGTTCCTCTGGGACGTTGGCGTCTCTCTGCTGAGAGATGTTGCCAGGTGGATTGTTCCTGGGACGTTGGCGTCTCTGCTGAGAGATGTGCGCAGTGTGGAGTTTGTTCCTTGGACTTTGGCGTTCTCTTGCAGTGAGGATGTCGCAGGTGGAGTTGTTTCTCTCTGGGCGTTGGCGTCTCTTGCATAGAGATGTGCGCAGTGGAGTTTGTCCTTCCTCGGACGTGGCATCCTCTTGCCTTGAGAGATGTGCAGGTGGAGTTTGTTTCCTGGGACTTTGGGTTGGCCTCTTGTCTCTGCGTTAGAGATGTTGCGCAGGTGGAGTTTGTTCTGGGACGTGGCGTCTCTCTGAGAGATGTGCGCAGTGGAGTTGGTTCTGGGACGTTTGCGATCCTCTCTCTGAGAGATGTGCTCATGTGGAGTTTGTTCCTGGGACGTTTGCGTCTCTTTCTCTCTGCTGAATGTGCAGGTGAGGTTTGTTCCGAGGACGTGGTCTCTGCCTGAGAGATTGCGCAGGTGGAGTTTGTTCCTGGACTTGGCGCCTCTGCTGCGTGAGAGATGTTTGCTCAGGTGGAGTTTGGTTCCTCTGGGACCATTGCGTTCTCTGCGTGAGAGATGTGCGCATGGTGGATTCGTTCCTGGGACGGGGCACTGCTATGAGAGGATTTGCGCAGGTGGAGTTTGTTCCTGGGACGTTTGCGTCTCTGCGTGAGAGCTGTGCGCCGGTGGAGTTTTGTTCTGGGACGTTTGCTTTCTCTGCATGAGAGATGTGCGCAGTGTGGAGTTTGTTTCCTGGGACGTTGGCGTCGCTATCTGTTGCGTAGATTTGCGCATGTGGAGTTTCGTTATCCTGGCGGTTTGGCCGTCTCTGCGTGAGAGATGTGCCGAGGTGGAGTTTGGTTTCCTTGGACGTGTCGTCTGCTCTCTGCGTGAGAGATGTGCGCAGGTGGATTTTGTTCCTGGGACTTTGGCGTCTCTGCTGAGAGATTGTGCTTGCGAGGTGGAGTTTGTTCCTAGGGACTGGTGTGGTGGCGTCTCTGCGTGAGGAGTTTGCGCAGGTGGATTTGTTCCTGGACGTTGCGTCTCCCTTGAGAGATGTGCGTCAGTGGAGTTTTTCTTTCCTGGGACGTTGGCGTCTCTGCATGAGAGATTGCGGCCAGTGAGTTGGTCTTGCTGGGAACGTTGGCCATCTCTCTAGAGATGTTCGCAGGTGGAGTTTGTTTTCCTTGGACGTTGGCTCTGCTTGATGTGTCAGTTAGTTCTTGTTCCTTGACTTGGCTCTCGGCTGAGAGATGTGCGCGGTGGAGTTGGTTCTGGGACGTTTGCGCTTCTGCATGAGAGATGTGCGCAGTGAGTTTGTTCCTGGGACGTTGGCGTCTCTGCGTGAGAGATGCGCAGGTGGAGTTTGTTCCTGGGACGTTGGCGTCTCTGCGTCAGAATGTGCGCAGTTGTGAGTTTTGTTCCTGGGACGTTGGCGTCTCTGCTCTGTTGAGAGATGGTTCGCAGGTGGAGTTTTTTCGGACGTTGGCGTTCTTGCATGGAAGATGTGTCGCAGGTGGAGTTGTTCCTGTGGACTTTGGCGTCTCTCTTCTGCATTAGAGATGTGCGTCAGTGGAGTTTTGTTCCTGGGACGTTGGCATCTTCTTAGAGATGTTGCGCGGTGGACTTGTTTTCCTCTGGTGACCGTTGGTGGCTGCCATGAGAAATGTGCGCAGTTGAGTTTGTTCCTGGGACGTTGGGCGTCCTCTGCGTGAGAGATTGCGCAGGTGGAGTTTCGTTCCTGGGACTTTGGCGTCTCTGTTTGAGATGTGTGCAGGTGGAGTTTCCTGGGGGACGTTGGCTCTCTGCGGAGAGATGTGCGCAGATTTTCACTTGGTTTCTTCCTCGTGGTACGTTGTCGTCTCTGCGTGAGAATGGGCGCAGTGGGATTTGTTCCTGGGTGGACGTTTGGTCTCGTTTGAGAGATTGCGCAGGTGGAGTTCGTTCCCTGGGACTGCGTCTCTCTCTGCTGCGTGAGAGATGTGGCGCAGTGGAGTTTTGTCCGGTTTCTTGGACGTTGGCGTCTCTGCTGAGAGATGTGGCGCAGTGTAGTTTGTTTCCGGGATTTTTGCTTCGCTGCATTAGAAGATGTGCGCAGGTGGATTTGTTCCTGGACGTTGGCGTCTCTTCTGCATGAGAATTGTGCACAGTGGAGTTGTCTTCTGGGACTTTGGCTTCTCTGCATGAGAGATGTCGCAGGTGGAGTTTGTTTCCTTGGACGTTGGCTCTCTGCGTGAGAGATGTGCGCAGGGTGGATTTTGTTTCCTCGGACGTTGGCGTCTCTCGCGTGAGAGAAGTGTCGCAGGTGTAGGTTTGTTCCTGGGACGTTGGCGTCTCTGCTGCGTGGAGATGGTGCGCAGGTTGAGTTTGTTTCCTGGGACGTTGGTGGTCCTCTGTGTGAGAGAGCGCAGTTGAGTTGTTCCTGGGTTGTTCTCTGCTAGAGTTTGCGCGTGATTCGTTCCTGGGACGTTGGCGTCTCTGCTGAGAGTGCGCAGGTGGAGGTTGTCTTCTGACTTGGCTTCTCTGCATGAAATGTGCTGCAGGTGGATTTGTTCCTGGTACGTTGGATGTCTGCATAGAGAATGTTCGTCAGTGGAGTTTGTTCCTGGGACGATTGGGCGTCTCTGCGTGAGAGATGTGCGCAGGTGGATTTGTTTCCTGGGACGTTGGCGTCTCTGCTTAGAGATGGTGCCAGGTGGATTTTCTGTCTTCGTTCCTGGACGTTGGCGTCTCTGCGTGGCGAGAAGTGTCGCAGGTGAGTTTGTTCCTGGGACGTTGGCGTCTCTGCTGAGAGATGTGCGCAGGTGGAGTTTGTTCCTGGTACGGTTGGCTTCCTCTGCGTGAAGATGTTCGCATGGGGAGTTTGTTCCTGGGACTTGGGCGTCTCTGCGCTGACGAGTGTGCCAGGTGGAGTTGGTTCCTGGACGTTTGGCTTCTCTGTGCGTGAGAATGTGCGCAGTGGAGTTTGTTCCTTGGCTGGGACGTTGCGTCTCTCATGAAGATTGCGCAGGTTGGAGTTTGTTCCTGTGGAGCGTCGCGTTCTGCATGAGATGTTCGCAGGTGGAGGTTTTCGTTCTGGGACACGTTCGCTTCTGCTGTGAGAGATGTGCTCGGTGTGGAGTTCGTTCCTGGACTTTGGGTCGTCTCTCTGCGTGAGAGATTGCGCAGGTGGAGTTTGTTCCTGGACTTGGGTCTCTCTGCGTGAGAATGTGCCAGGGGAGTTTGTTTTCTGGAACGGTTGGGCGTCTCTGCGTGATAGATGTGCCAGGTGGAGTTCTTCCTGGGACTTGGCTTCTCTGCGTGAGAGATGTGCGCATGTGTAGTTTGTTCCTGGGACGTTGGCGTCTCTGCGTGAGAGATGTGCGCATGTGGGATTTTTTGTTCCGGGACGTTGGCTTCTCCTTCGTGATCGTGAGAGATGTGCGCAGGTGGAGTTCGTTCCTGGGACGTTGGTGTCTCTGCGTGAGAGATGTGCGCAGGTGGAGTTGGTTTCTGGGACGTTGGCGTCTCTGCATGAGAGATGTGCGCAGGTGGAGTTTGTTCCTGGGACGTTGGCGTCTCTGCATGAGATGTGCGCAGGTGGAGTTTGTATTTGAAGGGCGGGAGAGACATCGGAAAGTCCGATTTTCAGTTCTTCTGATATATTGTCCAGGTGACAATGCTGTATAGAGACGCGTGAGATCTGATAAGCTTGTTTATAAAGTGTCACGGTTGTGCTCGCCACAAACTCGGGTCGGACCGTGTGGCTGAGGTAGGGTTGTAAAAGCACCGACCTTAAACCTCGCAGGCTGATTGCGCAGTTCATAGTCGTACGTAGCAAGATCAGGAGAGGAGAAGACAGCATCGTCGTTGGGCAAGCCAAGGTCAGGACAGGAGACATCAGGGTAAACGTTGTTCAAGCAGGAGTTCGGCAACAGGTAGTCAGGAGGACCCCGTTTCAGCTTATGAGCGCAGGGTATGACTCTGCGCGTGCGGCGACCATGACCCATGGTACTGGTCTCAGGAGGTGGTAGGCAGACCAGAGTAGCAC